>CAUYQV010002000.1:0-43846 GCA_963574575.1 Galagoides demidoff | reverse complement strand
TACTGAGTGCATGAGATGCTAGCTTTTCCATTCTTGAGACACTTTACTAGGGAGAATGTTCTACCAATCCATCCAGGTAAAGACAAAAATTCTGAAGTCTGCATCACTTTTCATGGCTAAATAGTATTCCATGGTATACATATACCACAGTTTATTAATCCTTGTGTGGGCTGATAGGCACTTGGGTTATTTCTACATCTTTTGGATTGTGAATTGAGCTGCTATCAACATATGGCACAATTCCTGGGGGGAGGACCGAACCTCAACTCAGACTTTGGATTTTACCTTATCAACCCAAATAATGTAACCTAACTGTATGTATGCGCATGTTAACCCATAATTTTTTTTAAAAAATGGATGTTTTATAAGCCCTGCAGGTAATTTTAATAATACATCTCATTTTTAAGAAAATAGACTTGCCATTTGATCCTATAATTCCTCTATTAGGTATATGTCCAGAAGATCAAAAATCACACTACAACAAAGATATTTGTATTAGAATTTTCATTGCAGCCCAATTCATAATTGCTAGGTCATGGAAGAAGCCCAAGAACCCATTGATCCATGAATGGATCAATAAATTGTAGTATATATACACCATGGAATACTATGCAGCCATTAAGAAAAATGGAGACTTTATCTTCTTCATGTTTACATGGATGGAGCTGGAAAATATTTTTCTTAGCGAAGTATGTCAAGAATGGAAGAAAAGGTATCCAATGTACTCAGCCATACTATGAAACTAATTTATAGCTTTCATAGGAAAGCTATAACCCAATTTTAACCCAGTAATATGGGGAGAGGGGAGAGGGAGTAGAGGGGAGGGGGGTGGGTGGGTGGAGGGAGGGTGATTGGTGGGATCACACCTATGGTTCATCCTATAAGGGTACTTGTGAATCTCTCAAAATGTAAAATATAAATGTTTTAACACAATAACTAAGAAAAAGACATGAGGGCTATGTTAACCAGTTGGATGAAAGTATTTCAAATTGTATATAGAAACAGTGCACTGTACCCCATGATAGTATTAATGTACACTGCTATGATTTAATAAAAAAATAGAAAAAGAAAAAGAAAATCTACTTGAAGTCATAAGGTATGTCACCCTAATTCTTCATTCTCATTATGTATAAAGGAATGAAATAAAATAACATGAAACGATAATTCCCTTCATTTCAGGTTCCTTCTTAAAACTTTAAATCTAGGGTTTCCTGGGGAGGAAGGGACGTGGAGGAGCTTCTGGTGTCTGTGAACCTCCTGAGATGGGACATAGTATTTTGTATACCTGAGCACTTCTTTGTAGAAATTCATCTGTAGTTTTTATCAAATCCTTAAAATTCTCAAGCTCTAAATAGATGAATTAATAGTTACATTAATAAGTGCCTACTGAGCACTCGATTGAGTAAATGCCTCAACTCGGCAGTCAAGGCACGCAGAACACCATCTGAAATTCCTTCTCTAGTTTTCCTTGCCCTCCCCTGCAGGTGCTCTAACTCAGATTAGAGACTATTCACTGTTCTATGAACGTGTTCCTCCTTCTGCCCCTTTGCCCAGGCAGCTCCTTCTACCCGGAATGTTGAAATGCACAGTCATTCGTTATTCATTTTAAATACGATCCCATCTATTTGAAAGAGATGCTCTCACTGGCTGCGGGCTTTCTCTTCAAAGACCCCAAAACATTTTATTTGAATTTTTTTTTTATCAAAGTTATTTGCTTCCTATTTGGTACTTCTTTCTAAACACAGAACTGTTTAATTTTCGGTATAACCTCTCCTACTTTCCCCTGCCCTTAGCCTAGTACTTTCCACATAAGATACTAAACAAATAATCATTAAGTTAAAGTAGTCACGTTTGGATGTTGTGCATTTATTTCAATAAACAAAATATTTTTTTCAAATCTTATTTAGGAAATAAGGGCAGAACGCATGTGCATGTTTTATAAGTCCTCAATATATTATGAAAATCATTGTCTCTTGAGAGTGAGTGGATTAATGTCAGAAAATAGAAAAAAAAAAGCCAAATCTGTTTCAGTTGCAAATAAATATCTATGTAAGACTGATAATTATATGGTTTCAAAATACATGCCCTGAGCAGTTTAAAGCAAGAGTTCCATAAACTTATAGCACCAAAAGGTAAAAAGTGTTAAAGTCGTTCGTCTTTGTTGAGGTATAATGTACATACAGTAAAATATTCTTTTTCTAGGTATATAGTTTTATTACTTTTGGCCAACTTAGACAGTTGTATAACCACCACCGTAAACAAGATACAGAACAAGTTTGCCGTTCTTAACAGTCTCCTCATGCCCCTTTGTGGAGAATCCTCTTCCCTCACCCCAAGCCCTGACAACTGCTAATCTCCTTTCTTGCACTGTGGCTTTTTTCCTTTTTTCCAGTTTTTGGATGGGGCCGGGTTTGAACCCACCACCTTCGGGGCTGGCACCCTACTCCTTTGAGCCATAGGCGCTGCCCTTTTAAAGCGCTTTTGAGAGTATATTAAGGGAACCAGACAGGACGCTGTAAGAGAGAGAGCGTGGCTCCCTTTACTTAGCACAATGCTTCTGAGAGCCCAGAGATGGTTCTTTTGTGGATATTCCGGCATGTTATGCACAAGTCTCATCAGGGAACACTACACACATTTTCTACCGCACAGTGACCTTATTAGTTTCCTAGGGCTGCTGAAAGAAACAATCAGACTTGGTGCCTAACGACAATAAAAATTTATACTCTCATAGTTACGGAGGCCAGAAGTCTAAAATCAAAATGCGCAGGGCTGGTCCCTCCAGAGGCTTCCCGGATATTCCATTCCTCACCTGTGCCCGTGTGTGGTGGCTGTGGGCATTCCTGGGTTTGTGTTCTATTATCTGCTTCATTTTCATTGTCACATGCCCTCCCCCCTCTTTTTCTGTGAGTCTCTCTTATGTGAGTCTCATATAAAAACACTTGCCAAAGAATTTAGATCCCACCTAGATAATTCACTTTGTCCAAACAAAACATATTCATGGGGTCCACATGTTGTAATGCGGGTATATATTTTGTGGAGGGCACTCAACCCCCAAACTATACTACACTCTCTGACTCTTTCCAAGTTCACATTTGTTCCATGTGCAAAACACATTTGTCCCATCTCAACACTCCCAAATATCTCAAGCCCTTATAGAATCAACTCTAAATTCAAAACTCTAATTATCATAAACTAAAACAATTCTAAATATCATCATCAAATTATCTAAGTCAGGAATAGGTGAGACTCTGGGTATTATTGATCTTGGAGAAAAATTCCTAACCTTCTGTGAACCATGAAACTAGAACACAAGTTACATGCTTCCCAAATATATTGGTGGTACAGATATTGAAGAGATATTGCCATTTCAAAAGGAAAAAACGGAAGGAATACAGGTCTCAAACAACTTTGACATCCAGCAAGGCAAGTTCTGTTCAGTTTCTGTGGCTCAAGGCGCTGTCCTCTGGGCTGTAGCTCTGCAAACTTCTGTGCCTGCAACTCCAGCCTCTGATTCTAGGATGCTGGCTTCTGCCTCTGTCCATGCTGCTGTCCCCAGAGTCATTCCTCCTTTTCCTTAAAGGATTCATGCTTATAACTCAGTGGCCCTATCAGCCTGTGTCCTGAGTATAGAATTTTGGAAGTCCAATGGCCTTCTTGCCCTTGTCCTGTTTCCTTGAGTCCACACCAGCAGCATTTCTGCTTACACTACAGTCTCAGAAAACTTGTGGGTCTCCCATGTATGTCCCAGGAAGCCATGCCATTAGACAGGTAGTGTATTACACAGATATTTCTTGGCTAATCCTGTCTCTCTTCCTGGTAATGCTGAGATGCCTGAGTGTATTCATGAGTCACCTATCTAACCTCTTTAGCAAAAGGTTGTCCAGTCAAACTTAGACTTCTTTCCAGAGCATGCATTCCCAAGAGCAAATGTCTGAATTCTTAATTTTGCTTTCTTTGAGCTCTAAATAGGCAGTGTACCTCCCAAATCACCAAGTGCTGTGTTTTCTTTTGTTTTTTGTTTTTAAAAATAATTCTTGGCTCAAATTTATCTTTCTTCCCACATTTTCCTATAAGTAGCATGAAGAAACCAGGTCACACTGTCAACACTTTTCTTGGAAATCTCCTTAGCTAGATATCCAAGTTTATCACTTCCAAGTCATGCTTCCCATACAACTGTAGAACACAATTCAGACTTACAGTTTCTGTCACTATATAACCAACATTTTTTTATAACTAACATTTTTTCATTCAGTTTCCAATGATATATGCTCCAGAATTTCCATTTGAGTTCTCTCCAGCAATGCATTTAATATTTATATTTCTACAAATATTCTGTTCGTGATGAGATATGTATTCTCTAAGTTAATAAAAGCTTTATCTATCTTGTTCTTCACCTCCTCTGAGCCTCATCATCATTGAAACTCCGTATTTTAATCAACAGTCTCAATATAATTCATACTTCCTTTTTACCATGGTCTTCAAAATTCTTTCATCCTCCGCTCAAAGCCACCTCCATGATTTCAGGTATTTTTCTCAAAAAGAAAAATTGGGCTCGGTGTTTATAGCTCAAGCGGCTAGGGCGCTAGCCACATACACCAGAGCTGGTGGGTTCAAATCCAGCCCAAGCCTACCAAACAACAATGACAAATAAATAACTGGGCATTGTGGTGGGCGCCTGTGGTCCCAGCTACTTGGGAGGCTGAGGCAAGAGAATTGCTTAAGCCCAGGAGTTAAAAGTTGCTGTGACTCTATACAGGGCAACAGCTTGAGGCTCTGTCTTAAAAAAATAAAAAAAATTAAAAAAAAATTGAACTCTCTCTCTCTCTCTTTTTTTTTTTTTTGAGACAGAGTCTCTGTCACCCTTGGTAGAGGGCTGTGGCATTACAACTCACAGCAACCTCAAAATCCTGGGCTTAAGTGATTCTCTTGCCTCAGCCTCCCAAGAAGCTGAGACTACAGGTGCCTGCCACAACACCTGGCTATTTTTTTTGTTGTAATTGTCATTGTTGTTTAGCAGGCCTGGGCTGGGCTCGAACCTGCCAGCTCCAGTGTGCATGGCTGGTGCCCTAGCTGCTGAGCTACAGGCGCCAAGCCAACTCTCTCTCTCTCTTTTTTTCTAAAGCACAAAACCCTGTATACTAAAATCCTAAAGTATTTGTCTAATCTGTATCAAGTATTTGTCTAATCTGTATTAATCTATTTTTATAATTAAATAGAATCATGGCTTTCTCATCTGTTTTGTTACATATGCCCAGAAGATTGTTTCTTTAAAATGAAGTCAACACTTAAAGAGAGCTCAAATCTCCAACAAACAAACATGAATTTTTACCAGTCATAGATTATTAATGACATCACCCAATTTCCTTAAGAAACACAAACATTTTTTTCTCCAGTTCAAACATTTTGACATTGCTATTCAATGTGGTGAATAAATTTTTGAATACCAGGGCTATATAATGAATTACCCTCGTATCTCCACCTCTAAATGTAAAAAAATCTCCTTTGGAATTAATGCTGTAATCTTCTCTTGAATTTAGATCCAATCATCAGCAAACCTAAATTATATTAATTTTAATCTTTAAAATGATTTCATAAAAATAGAGAAGGCGTTAAGGCTCTCAAAAACATGTTAATTAATAATGGTAGATATCTTTATGCAGGCTGCAGAAAATTTAATATCATTAGAAGCAACAGCACCCTATTCTTCGTACCAAAATCTTTATCAGTCAGGGTTCCATCAGAGAAACAGAAACAGTAGGAGATACCGAAATACATGTATGATTTTCTTCTTTCTGCCTCATCATCTAACATAAGATATAACAATAAGTTAACTTCTCCATGTTTAAGAAACAGGATATTATGGGGAAAAGTGAACATCACCCAAGGACTTTGCCTCCTCCTCTAGAAAAGGGTTATTGTACTGTTAGTTGTATTTTCTGGGAATGTTTGTGGCATAGTTGTATCATGTTAGGTGGAAGTACAACTTTGTTATTTTCTTTATTTGGAGGTTAAGTATGGTTTACAGAGATGTGTAGGGGTGCCAGGTTGACGAGGGGTAGACTCTGAAGGCCTGGCTATACTACTGTGTTATAGTATAGTACTCAGATATCCTATCAAACACTAACCGAGGTGTTTCTGTGAAGGTTGTAGATGTGATTATCTTGCACAATCATTTGCCTTTAAGGAGATAATCCTCAATAATGGATGTGGTCTTGAAGCAGTCAATGGAAAGACCTTGGAAGCAGAACCACGGTTTCATTGAGGAAGATGAGTTCCACCTGCGGACCGCAGCACACGCCCCTGCTCCAGGGGCCCTGCCTCACCTTCCTCGAGGCCTGCTTCCTGGGTTCCTGCGTGACGTCCTTTCCTGGCTGTCGTACTGGCTGCCTCTGCTTTATCCCCCCTTTGGGCTCTTCTCTAGTCCGTCAGCTTCTCTCATGCCTTCCACCTAGTTTTATGTCTTTCAATACAAGTCAGAATAAAAATCTAGCAGAGGGACAGCAAATGTAACTAACAGAGATTTTACATTCTCAGAAGGCTGCAAAATCTTTTTGTTTCTTAACAAATACTTTATTAACACACACTATCATACTCCTGGGACAGAAGCATCCTCAGAACACTGCCACAGACTGGAGATGCTGGAATGGGTGTCCAGGTCTCACAGCCTGCTGCGTCTTCAACAGAGCCAGGCTTGCTGCCCTTTACCTTGCCGCCTTCCTGCGTGGAAACGGGGCTCCTCCCAGTCAGATGCAGAGGGTTGGCTCTCGACAGTAGGGGGGTCTTAGGCCCACATCAGAACTGAGAAAAATTTTGCATCAGTTGACCAAAACAGATTTAGACTTTCTTTCTTTCTTTTTTTTTTTTCTGTAGGGAAGTGGTCTATTTATTTACTTTGTCAAAAATTTTATTATTATTAGTTTTTAGTAAATCAGAACTTTGTGCATTGATGCATTTATGGGGTTCAGGGTACTGCTTGGATATACAGTGTGAAATGCTTACATTGAACTAAGTAACACATCCATCACAACTATACTCATAGCCCCCCTCCCCTCTCCTCTTCCCTTTTACTTTCTGGACTATAGTTATGTTTTGCCATTCATATAAGTGTGTAGGTGGTTATATATTGATTTCACAATAGTATTGATTGGATATGTTTTTTTTCCCCATTCTTCAGATACTTTACTAAGAAGATTATGTTCCAGCTCCATACAAGTAAACATAAAAGATGTGAAGTCTCCATCTTTCTTTTCTTTTTTTTTTTTTTTGAGACAGAGCCTCAAGTTGTCCCCCTGGGTAGAGTGCCATGGCATCACAGCTTACAGCAACCTCCAACTCCTGGACTCAAGCGAGTCTCCTGCCTCAGCCTCCCAAGTAGCTGGGACCACAGGTGCCTGCCACAACACCTGGCTATTTTTTTTTTTTTTTGGTTGCAGCCATCATTGTTTTGGTGGGCCCTGGCTGGATTTGAACCTGCCACCTTGGGTGTACGTGGCTGGCGCCTTAGCCACTTGAGCCACAGGTGCTGAGCCAAGTCTCTATCTTTTTTACGGCAGCATAGTATAGTATTCCATGGTTAGACTTTATTTTTCAAAAAGTCATTCCTACTCACATTCTCTCCAGGAAGGGGCTGGAATATTTTTAGTATGAGCATAAAGATTCCCATTGCTGAAATATTCAGAGTCAATTTCCTCGATTTCTCAGAGAGACTCATGGAGTCTCTTTCAGCTGGCTGGTTAGATTGTGGGCCAGTAGGATGGTCAGCCCTGCCTTCCAGCCCGGCTCTGCTGGGGCACTGACAGCTGGCTCAGCTCCACCATTCTGCCTGGTTTCTTTGCCAGGTGACATTCACCCAAGGGCACCCGTCTCTATGCTAAGAGGTGGGCTCAAAGAAGCTTTGCAAAGATGTGTCGAAGCTGCTAGAAGAACAGAAGCGAGCTTGCTTAGCTCTACAGAGAGCTAGATGGCACTTTAAGGCCAATGGTGGCTCCTGTTCCTATGCTTTGGGCCACTGGGCAGGTTCTGGTGGTGGGGCTAGAGACTCCAAAATCTTACCAGTTGTGGTCCTTGACTTAGGTCCTGGCTTTGTCTAAAATGAGACTAAATACTCTGATGCTTTTATTGAGGTGGGGGAGCTCACTAAACACTTCTTCCATTAATCCTTCCCTCCTCTAGGCTCTTTCTTTCTAATTTAAAGTTTGACCAGGGGCAGAGAAATGGATTCCTCTTCACCCTGTGTGGCCAGTCCTCTTTTCTGCTGAGGCATAGCTCAGTCCCTGACTGTTATCTCCTGTGTTTTTAACTGACAGGCAAAATTACATGGATTGTAAATGATAACCACCTTAATACTGCTAAGAAGTAACATTTTTTCTAGCCCAATAACATGAATTTTAATATCAAGATTCAAAGCATGGCTGCTTATAATATCCAAGCTCATCATCACTGATTGTGTTTCTAATGGTTCATTTATTTAGGATGATTGAAAGGAACCTTTCGAAATGAATGCTGTTGGTCTTCTGAATGCTAAGGCAGTGGGCTGATTAAAATGACTCTAGAGAGAATGGTCAAAATATTCCTTATACCCTATCTCTACATCAGGAAAGATAATTGGATTGCAAAGAAATGGATGCCAGGAAGACGTTGTTAAAAAGAATTGTGGAAATGTCCTCTGTTTTCATGACAGCTTTACTATATGGGTCTCAAAACTTTCACAAACAAATTTAGTATATAGTACTTGACATCAGTGAAAATCATCTGTTCAGATTTTGTCTTTCTAGTCCCTATTCAAGCACAAGAGTGCACCATGCTCTCTGAATCCTGGGATTTTGTGATCCAGGCTAATGAGTAAGCCAGGTGATGTGAATATTTTTGATCCAACTTTTCTTTGTTAACTGTGAAAATGAGTCCTAAATCTGTGTGTCATAAATGTAGTATATTGTACTACAGGGAAAAAAAAGATACTACATAGTAAAAAAGAAAAAAAGGTAATTTTCCATTTTTGAGTCTTCTGCCTACCCCTAAGTCACTTGCCTTTCTTTCCAATAGTTGTCTTTGAGAAATTGGAGAATTGGAGAAAATATATGCCCAGGAAAAAATGAATGTAAAGTTTTTAAGACATTCCTCTGGGAATTGTATACATCAGAGTTTCTTCATGTAGATCATTTATTCTTTATTTTTAAAACTATATTCATTTTTCAAGTCCATGAAACTTTATATGTCACTGTATTTTACAGCTATTACAGTGATAATAACCAGTATTCCTAAAATTTAAAAAATACTTTTGAATGAATGCTTATGCTTTATGAATCTCTAAGTTTTAAGGATGCATAAACGTGAACAGAGTTCTTTTTTGTAATAAAATAAAAATTAATTTATTCATACATCAGGTATTTTTCTGTTGCTACCTTTCTAACCATGGGCAAATCACAAAACCTTCACAGGTCTCAGTTTTCTCATTTACAAAATGGAGATGATAATGAAATACATTACCTAGAGAAGTTTCTGGAATTCACTCACTCTGCAGGGTACTCGGTGCCTTGTTGGCACTGGGGATGGTAACAGTACATCTCTATGAGGGGGTGATCTGTTAGGCAGAGTGCATGGAAAGGATACATCAGCCAGGGTCCCTTCTCTTGCAAGAGTCTCTTTAATTGGGAAAAAGCATATAACAAATACTGACACTTGACTGTTACACCTGCAGAAATTGAGGCCAGGGCATAGAGTATTATTGCAAACCAAAGATGGGATTGTTAACTTTTCTGGCAATTATGATGAAAGGTTTGGAAGAAGAGCTGACTTCTGGGCTGAACATTGAAGGATCAGAGGGAACCTTCGAAGTCAGCCTGAAATGTGGAAGAAATTTTTGTATGTAAGGATACAACATCTGGAGATGTAAATGAAGATGGCTCACATACAAGATAGCTAGTACTCCAGAAGGGCTGTAGCATAGAGAACATGTCAGGGATGGTTGGAAATAAGAGACATTATGACATTAGTTATTCACCGCTTATTTGTTACCATTTTTTTCCCCACTAGAATTTAAATTTCATCAGGGAAAGGGCTTCACTTGTTTCATTTTCTTGTGTATCTTCAGCCACTACCAATATTCCTAAAACATGGCATAAATAGGTATTGGTTGAATGACCAAATTAATCATTTATCTGTTAATTATCAAATTTACTCGTCTCTAAAGACTTTCCTTTCCTTTTCTATGTGCCTCTGTGTTACTTTATTAATAACTTTCAAACTATCACTTTGTGTGCAGGTCTCTTATCTCCCTTACAGATTAGAAGCTCTTAAAGGAAGGAGACCAGTATCTTAGCTGCTGGCACATAGTAGATAATGTGTGAATGTCTGCTCAGTTTAACTGTTTAACATGTGCAAGATAATCGGGTGAGATTATTTCCTATTTTGCTAGAGAACGCAAACGTTATAGATACTGGAAAGAGAGCAGACAAAAAGATGCAGAAAGGAAGCGGGCCCGACTTCCTGATTATTCTGCATCTGGTCTCTCTGTTTGCCATCATCCATTTGCAGAAAAATGGGAGCTGCATATGCTGATGCTTTATGCCTTGTATGGCCCGAGTGAAGCACAGCACACTGTTAGGTAGTGGTTGTTTACAGACCTCTGTCTTGCCTACATAGAATGAGTAACTCTAATTAGTTTTGTTCAAGCAGTTTTTATAGAACCAAACACATTTTGAATGTTCAAACTCCCTACATTTTTTAGGGGGGCGAACCTCTTTTTACACACACAAAAATAAGTATATGACTCCAGTTGGGCCTGACGGAGTGATTTAGAAAGATAAAACTAACAACTCATCCAGTGGCCATCCACTCCCTTTACAGAGAGCAATTCCCGGAATTTTTCACACATTATCCTCCCTTCCCCTCCCTTGACTTGTGACATGGTGGTTATAAAAATGTGTGATCTTTGCCCTCTAGGATTTATAACAAGCTAGAAGAGAAACTTTTAATTAAAAAAAATATATATGGCCATGAGGTAGAATGTGACAGGTGACAGGTGAGTGGTACAAACACTTGGCTCGGCTCATAAGCACAAATGAGCCTAAACAGAAGCTGCTTACATGATCAACTTCTCATTTTGTTTTCTTTTCTTTTCTTTCTTTCTTTCTTTTCTTTTTTCTCTTTTTTTTGAGACAGAGTCTCAAGCTGTTGCCCTGGGTAGAGTGCTATGGCGTTACAGCTCACAGCAACCTCAAACTCTTGGGCTCAAATGATTATCCTGCCTCAGCCTCCCAAGTAGCTGGGAGTACAGGCACCTGCCACGATGCCTGGCTATTTTTTGGTTGTAGTTGTCACTGTTGTTTGGATTCAAACCCACTGGCTGAGCTACAGGCGCCGAGCCAACTTCTCACTTTCTTAATGGTTTAATTCACTCCAGGGTGGTCAGGACCCTATCAACCCTACGTACTGCTGTATCCTAATGCCTCATCCAGCATGTCACACAAAATATTTGTGGAACAGAAGGCTGATTCCTTGTAACCAGAAAGAGTTTTATTGTGATGCTTCTGTAGGTCCTTCTGAACACGTTCTTCATGCAAAAGCTAGTTCAGTATACATCAGTCTCTACTGTGTGTGTGTGCATGTGTGAAGGGAGATGCGTGGCACAGAGTGGAATGGGGACAAAGAATGCTAGATTCATAATCAGCTGGAGTCCCTTTTCCAGCATTTCTAAATGTGTCACCTAAGTAACCCTGAGACTTGCCTATCAAACAGAAAGAATGCCTTTCCTGCTGTCCTCTCAAACCTTCTGCATATCAAAGTGTTTCATGATTATTAAGCAACATAAGGGATTCTAGTAACTGTTAGTCCAAGGCTAGAGTCATCATGGATAAAATGGCTGTGCTCCTGACATTATTTGACTCCTGAGGACGCCCCGACCTCCCCAATGATTGCTGTCGGATCACTCCCGAAGGCGCCTGATTCTTGCGGCAGACGCAGTTCCTACAGGAGGCGGATAACATCACAGTGACAGGCATCCTGGCTGTGTACAAGAACAGCATGCCACACAGGGATGGCATAAAGACTTGTCTTTATGTTTTAAGTTTTTCAACCTTTGCTACTTTCTTGCACACATTACTTAGCAAAAAGGCCTCAGAGAGAGGCTCTCAGCTCTGTTCAGCTGAGGAACACCTGAAAATGTGCACACAGCTTCTGAGATAGAGATGGGCAGGGCCACCTTATGTTATTGCCTGACATAAACTGGCTGTGATTAGTGTAGGCAGCTTCATGAAGGATATGATTCCAGAAGTGACAAGAAAGCCATAGGCAGCCTTTCATATCAATTCATTCTTTTGGCTTAAAGTTGAAATACAGACACCTGCCAAAGAGTTAGTTATTACTCATTATCAATCAAATGTGTATGCATGGATACATCTGCTTCTCTCCTGCAGGGCTAAGGTGGTGAAGGGCAGAAGGTGTACTGAGTGCTGGAAAAAGAAAGGAGGGTGAAAACCTCCCTACAGGGGGAAGGGTCCCAGAAAACAATCCCAGGGGCACTAGGAGAGAAAAGCTCTTCAAAGCTGAAATTATATTAATTCTAGCTCTGTGCCAACTCCATATACACATTTATGATCAATTACAAACTTAGTTTAAAGATGACAGGGAAAATTTGCATGTTCAAGACATCATCTTCTATTTCTAAAAAGACAGGAGAAATTTAAGTCATGTCACAAACTTGAGCCACTAATTTCTTTTAACACAATTACTTGGTTGGTCAAAATTCCTTCCTGCTCAGGCAGTGAGGACTCCAGATTGATTTCTTTATAAATTATTCTCCTCTTTTTGTGAAGTGTGCATTATAGAAATGACGGTTAGTGGCTGTGTAGATGATGGAAACATTCAATGTTCTTCAAATTACCTTTGGATGAATTTTCATGTTAAAGAACCGGAGGGGGGAGTTTAACCAGGCAACCTGGTATGCAAGAAAATGCTACAATGCCCATCAGAAGTCCTCTTATCTTTGTAGAGAGGAAATGAATCTGTTCCTGAGGGTATACCTGAATTATGCCTTCTATTCAACATTACTTTGGTGCTCTTGAAATACACTCAATCTTTGTCAAGTTGAGGTCTTGTGGGATTTACAAGGCTCTTTGGAACTGTGTCAGGAATACACTAGGAAAATATTTTATCTGCCAGTTGACTATATGTGTGTATGCAAAGTCAGAATCCTGAAAATGTAGTACTTTGGGGAATGAGAGAGTGCTGGAATGTTTTGGGAGATACTGATTCTGACCATGGATCAGGACACAATAAGAACTGTATCAGCTGGACGTCTTAGATGAAAACAACAGAACCCTACCACAGGGTTGACCCAGTAAAGGGGTTTACCAGAGGTAATAAGGCAGCTGGTAGACTTTTAGAGAGGTCTAGAGAGAATAGGCCTTGGATGCTATAGAACCAACAATAATGCCCAAACCATACCCGTGTCTAATCCAACAGAGACCCTGCTGCTGCTGCTGGCCCAGATAAACAACTTGTCTCCCTGCTGCTTCACATTTGGATCTAGAACCTTCATCATTGCTATTCTGCAAACCAGCTATCTCTCTGGTCATTCATTCCAGACAAGGGATTCTCCTTGGTACCTGCTTCTTTATGTTGACTTTCTATATAGAAATGGAAGACTTCTCTAGCATGGAAGAGAAAGACAGACTTCTTTGCAGAAGTCTCATGCTGGGGTCCATGTGACTGTTGCAGACTAGTTACAAGAAAGGCTGAGGGTTTCTGGTTTCTACCCTAGGGAGGTCGGACGTGATAAGGGAAATATTCCTAATGGTGGGAAGAGAATTCAAAAGGTGCTAGTCACATCCTTGACAAAAGTCCAGAGCAAAGAAAGTGCTCTTACTTACTTTTTCCCTTCAGCTAATGCAGAAGTTCAGCCCTCAAGAAAGACACCATTAGTATTTTGTTTGACTTCCAGAGAAGTCTTCTCCACACTCTTAAATCTAGGTCTAAATCATCACTTAAGGGTAACTCTAAATAGAGTTTCTAAATTCTTCTGGGGCTAGAATCTGTTAAAAGAATGTCAACAAGGTCTGGATTATGAACTAAAGTTGCGTAGAACTTTTGGGAAAACATATTTTTCAGTTTTAATCACAGCGAGGTCTGTGCTTTTATTACTGGCCTTAGATATGAATCCCCTGGGGCGTGGCCCTGTGCAAAATCTAAGTGAGTTTACCTGCACATCTATTAACACCGCCCCTGCCGCCATCACCACTGAACTTTACTATTGAATCAATCTGCCCCCCATTTTTTCATAAGATGCCTTTTCTTCTAAAAGATGCCTCAGTCCTTCCTGCAAATAGGCTTTTGGGTGTCCTGCTCCCAAATGTGTTCCCAGTACGTTCCGAATTCTCCCTTAGACATACGTGAGCAGGTTTTCTCAGTTTGTGGAAATCTTATAAGTCTTTATTTCACCTTCATTTTTAAAGGAATTTTTTGCTAGGTAGAGAATACCAGATTGATGGTTTATTTCTTTCAATAATGAAAGATGTCTGTTTTCTTTGGGCTTGTACTGTTTCTAGTAAATCTCCTACCATTCTTTGTTTCTTTGTACATAATGTGTCATCCCCCACTTGGTTTTTTTAAGGTTTTATTACTATTTTTAGTAATTTGATGATATACACCGTAGGGATCCTCAAACTTTTTAAACAGGGGGCCAGTTCACTGTCCATCAGACCGTTGGAGGGCCAGACTGCGGGCCCCGGGATGAGTCAGCTGCTAAGCAGGACAGGCAGTGGAGGCATAAACACCCGGCAGGCTGGATAAATGTCCTCGGCAGGCCACATGTGGCCCGCGGGCCATAGTTTGAGGACGCCTGATATACAGTTATGTTATTTTCTTCATAATTCTCCTTTTTGAAGACATAAATCTCTCAAAAGTTTAAATGAAATAAAGGCATTTTCAGACATATAAAAACTGAGTAATTTATTGCCAAATAGGCCTGCCCCAAGTTGTGTAATGATAAATGTTTAAGAAACCAGAAAAGTAAATCGAATTATAGCATTTTCTTATTTGTATAGTAAAAATACTCCTACAATGACCAATTTAATGCTATTAACCAGGCATCTCTGAAGACAGAGTTGGGAAGAAATACACTCAATCAGCTCTGGCTCTAGCACACAATTGCCTGCACTCTAAGAAACATTACAGGAAGCCCTTGAGGTAGAAGAAAGCATGGTACCAGATGGGAGTTGAGGTCTACATCAAGGAATAAAAAACACTAGACATTGAAAATAGGCAAATATAAAATATTTTTTTCGATTTAAGTGTTTTACTTTGAAAGATAATTGACTTCCTAAAGCAATAATAATAATAACAATGTATACTGTAAACCCTAGAGAAACCCCTAGAAAACAATGATGTTGACAACAAGAAAAAGGCACAGACAGTAATAATGGAAGAAATGTTTATAGAAAATATAGAGGAAGATAAGAAAAAATAAATCTCTAATCCCCTCATTCCTCAAAAAAGGCAGGAAGAAAGGAAAAAAGAAACAAAAGGAGTAGTGCAAACAGGACCACGAAGCCAGACCATGTGGATTATTACACGAAATGTAAATAGTCTAACCACTCAAGTCACAAGGCAAAGATGGGCAGACAGCATCAAAAAAAAAAGAGACCCAACTGTAGGCTGCTTTTAAGAAACTCACTTAAAATATAAAACCATATATTTGAAGAAATTTTATGTTTATATTTTCTTTCTTTTTTTTTTGCAGTTTTTGGTGGGCTGGGTTTGAACCCGCCACCTCTGGCATATGGGGCTGGTGCCCTACTCCTTTGAGCCACAGGCGCCACCCAATCTATTTTTTTCAAATTAAGAGTTCATTTACTTCATATCATCTTTAAGGAATTCAGATAAGCACAGAGGGACACAAGGGGTGATAGTGCATAATTCCTAAATTTGGCAACATGCTGATTATATTCTAAGCACAATGCAGTTAATTTATAGAAAGAGTTGTGAATTTGGAATCAGAACATGTGGGTAGGGACTCATGTGGTTTTTGCTAAACCATGTGTCTCTGGGACCCAATTTCTTTATCTCTGAAATTGTGGGTTCTCTAGGGATGTGTGTGTGTAGGGAGGGGAGCACTTACTTAGTGAACTTTTAAAAATTTTGTGAGACTACCTCACAACCCTCCCAGACTCTAAATATACCTATAGACAGAGTCAGGAGCTCTAGGCAGCTTTCATACATACTTAGAAAAAGCCCCCTGTCATCACAACGAAGAGTTCCCTAATCTGTAGCCTACTTGGCACTTGAAAATCATTGAACGCTATCCCTTGTATGGTCCCTTCCATTTATGATATTGTATGATTCTCTATTTTGAGTAGAATTAATATTTGGATGTTTTCCAAATACCCTTAAATTTGTGGCCTCCTGCTGGGCCAGCACTGACAAGCCCCAGGCTTGCTCCTTGGCCTCTTGCCATTTCCTTCCAATGGCTGGATTACAAATGATAGTCTAACTCTGCTGATTTCGCTTCAGAGTGAATGTGTGGATACAATAAGGAATACCCCATAGAGGCCCATATGCAGTTGTCTATGCAATTCAGTTCACTACAGTGGAACTATTTGGAGACTGCTTTGGTCCAAGGTGGCTGGCATTGATCTTTCTGAAAAATCAATGAAGTCTGTGCTATTAAAAAGAGAGCACTAAATTAGCTTTACTGGTTCACAAAACTGGAAAGTAGGTCAGCGTCCGACATTCCAGTAGTTAACTGCTGGTCTCGTGGAAGGCTCAGTGGCAGATGCTGAAGGGCAGGACAGCCACCCAGGGCTGTGGAGTCAGAGGGAATAAGGCCCCGAGATTCCCGGAGGGGCTAGCCCAGACCAGGCCTCCTCTTTCAGCCTTTATCTGGGGCTATGGGAAATAGTCCTCTGCCACGGCATATGGTTTGCTTTAGTTTTAATATGTCAGAGATGTTTCCTTTAATTATTTCTCCATTACTTTTGCTGTTTTTGAAAGACTTTTCCCCATTCCTCCCCTGAGAGTGCTTGAGGACTCTGCGTTATTTCATTTCTAACATGTTGCGTTTCAAAAGACATAGAATTAAATCTTGGCAGGATAAAAGGGGGCTAATTAAGCAAGACTGGGTCATGTTCTAATTTCCCGTCCTTAGTCAGAATGAAGGTCTTTTTAATTGTGAGGCTCAAGTTAAGAGACTACAATTTTTAGGCTAATAATTATGAACATCACCCTCTCAAACATAGGTCAGAAATAAGCCCTGTGATGGTCCCACTGAGGGAAGCCGTGGATGATTGCAGAGAGAAGGAGGTGGAAAGAAGCAAACTGACCAGAGGGCATGGGCCGGAGAGCACATGTCCGGCTCTAGCCTGTGTCCTGTCGTGTATGACTCTCGTGATCCTTGGCGGAGACCTGGACCTGCATTTAACCGGGGACACACCTTCCTGGATATAAGGAGTGAATGAAGTCTTTCCCCTCACTTCACACTTCACTTTCCTTTTTCATTGCCCTGAGCCCCATGTCTCTCCTTCACTTCTCTTTTCCTCCCCACAGAGAAGGCACCTTCCTCACTCCTGGGTGCTTAACCACAAGTCTATCCCCAGGTGGTCCCCTTCTGAGATTCAGCTGACTATGACGCCTGGACTTGGGCAATGTTGTTTTCACTGAGAGAGCCAACAGCCTTGACAGGGAAAAATACCTTGACCTCCAGTGGTGGAGCATCAGGAAACTTGACAGGAGAGACACTTGAACTGGTAGCTTTCTAGTGTTCTGTCCCTATTGTAAGGGACTGTGCACTCTGGGGCCCTGGCGACGACCCTTGGAGGATGTATCACTGCCGTATCACGATCGCAGGGGAAGAAAAGAAGTTGTTGCCGGGGAGCTTGTGATTTTGCACGGTGCTCTGACAGATGTTCTTTCAGACTCTTGATATCATTATTGATGAGTTGGAAAAATGAGGCATTGTTACACCTACTATATTAAATTTTAGAGACTAAATCTGAGAGATCAAGCTATTTTTTAAATATGCACAGTGAGTTGCTGAGCTCCATTAGAAGTCAAGTGTCCTGATCCATAATCCATGTTGCACTAAGCCTTTGTGTCTGTGTGTGAGTGTGCCTGTGTGTGTGTCTGTGTGTCTGTGAGTGTACCTTTATGTGTTTCTGTGTGTCTGCGTGTTTGTATGTGCATCTGTGTGTGTCTGTCTGTATGTGTGTCTTTGTGTGTGTGTGTATGTGTGTGTGGCATCAGTGCATTCCATTTATAGTAGAGACTTCCATTTTGGAGCAGGGCCATTTATGGCACTGAGATAGAAGCCAAAACAAACATATGTAGCCCTGGGCTGTTAGTTCAGGTTCTCTAGAAAATAGAGCCTGACACAAAAGTTTACATATCCGTGCTTTATTTGGGGTGCAACCCCAAGACATTAAGAGTAAAAGAAGGAGTGAGGCAGGGAGGGGAGGAAAGTTCAGGGGATGCTGTGGTGCACCATCCAGGCCTCACCTCAGGAATGACAGAGCCTTCCCCAGGTCTGGGGCATAATCCATAGCTGTTCAGCCTTTTCAGGAACTGCCTTGACTGAAGAGAGGCGCCTTGAGTTGGTTACTTGCCCTTCCCAGAGCCAACCACCATCAGTGCAGCAGCATAAAGGCCAGGCCCCCTTGCCTCACCTGGAGAGAACTCTGAAGTGCCATCTCCATTCCAAGGTCTCTGTGCAGTCAGCTCGGGCCTTTGCTGTGGCTTGTCACAGCCCAGCTTCCCCCCTTGCCACCTTTGCTTCCATCCCTTCTCAAGATCCCTCCTTAATAAACTTTCTTCTTGTTAACCTCTGTCTCAGTCCACTTCCCAGGGAACTCAACTTGCAAAGACACACGTTTACGTTCCGTACCAGGGTTATGTAATCTCTCCCGCCCTTTGTCAGAACTATAGTCCAAAGAGATCTGGATCATCTGAACACCCTGCAGAATTAGAACTATAGTCCCCACACCCCAGGCTGTGGACCAGTACCAGTCAGTGGCCTGTTAGGAACTGGGCCACACGGCAGGAGGTGAGCAGTGGACAGCTGAGTGAAGCTTCATCTATATTTCCAGGCACTGCCCACTGCTTGCATCACTGCCTGAGCTTGGCCTCCCGTCAGGAGGGCAGCAGCATTAGGTTTTCATAGGAGCAGGAAACTCACTGTGAACTACGCATGTGAGGGATCTCCGTTACACGCTCCTCATGAGACTCTAATGCCTGATGATCCGAGGTGGAGCTGGGACGGTGATGCCAGTGCTGGGGAGCGGCTGCAGATACAGATTATCATTAGAAGAGAGGCCCGCTGGGCAGAGACCATAAAAAATCAATCGCTTGCAGACCCATATCAAAACCTTATCAGTGAGCAGCAAGTGACCTTTAAGCTGCCTCTGGTGGCAGGCTTTACAGTGCCAAGTGAGTTGATGCACTTCAGTTGTACAGCTGCATTTGGTGGCAGGCAAGTCAGAAACCAACTGTCTAGTTGCAGGAAAATAAGCTCAGGGCTCTCACTGATTCTGTATTATGATGAGCTGTATAATTATTTCATTGTATATTACAATGTAAACATAATAGTAGAAGTAATATGGTAGTAATAGAAATAAGTGCACAATAAATGTAACGCACTTGAAATCATCCTGGATTCGCCTCACCCCCACCCCAAACCCCAGTCCATGGAAAAACTGTCTCCCATGAAACCAGTCCCTGGTACCAGGATGCAATGAAGACTAAAGCCCTAAGTGATATATAATGTTGTGTCCTGTTTGGGTGAAGGACAAGGGTCATGAACCCAAGGGGTGAAGCAGGAGTGACCTGTTTCTCATCCCACCCCAGTGACCACTTGCAGAATTTGTGGTTCTCACTCCAACTCCAAGCTCTGTGTGTCTAGAGGTCCTGGTTCCAAAGGAAGGACATTTCAACCAGAGGAAACATTGAGAGTGCCATTGAACTCCAAGCTATGATTGCTACCTCTCATCATCTCGTCAGGATTTATTGAAAGTGAGGTCAGTCTAATGCTACACAGTGAGGGCAGAAAAAAATGTGTTTGTGTCCCAGATAATTCTGTGACAGAGAGCAAAGGCAAGGCTGCATCTATTACCCAGGTGACCACATCAGTCAGCACACATGCCTGACTGCTCAGTTATCATAGGACGTCTCAAGAGAGATGGTGTGAAGGAAGTGCATTGCAGAATGGCCGTGAGAGAAGGAGCCGAAGAGGATGGCAGAGCATTAACTGCTGGGACTTCCTTCTCCCCCATGGGTAAAATATGCCCCATTGGGCAGCAACACTTTCACACACCTAAGTTGGATCATTCAGCCACTCCAGATAATGACTGGAGAAGCCAAATCCTAATCTTTTTCAATCAGGCCAGTGCATAGGTGGAGAGATTTCTCTTTGTCAATAAAGAGGGGCCTCCTAACAGATGATGACAGCAGCCAGAATTTCTGACCACAGGAACTGCGTGAGCCATTACTATTGCCCCTTCAGTCAGCATGAACAGCAGGTGACTGAATAAAGAGGGCTGAAGAGAAGTGGAATGGAACATAAACCATGATCAGTACAATTAGGAGGAATGCATTATGCAGATACTGTTCTTTCCATGAACTTAATTAGGCATTTATCCTAATATGAAGTACTTTACTCCTCCTATCCAACTGTGGGAGAGGGAGAACTTAACAGAGAGGGGTAATAATGTAATAGCAATAATAATAATAAGTCGAATGATTGTGGAGTGTTTTGTGGCTAACAGAAGATTCAAAAATATGCTTTCACAAGGAAGCATTTGTGAGGCATTTTCTCTTTAGTCACCTAAAAGCACTTCAACTTCTTTAGCAAAGGGAAGAAGTTGATATCAGGATAAAGTGGCTCCCCCTAGACCCACAGAAAGCTGGGAAGAAGCCGCAGAAGCCTAGATTTTGAACACACGGACGGGAAACATCGCCCAACCACCTCCCTCTATAAATTAGGAAGCAGATCCAGGGAGAGAAAAAGAGTTCTGTGTCAGGATTTGATTTAGGAGGAAATGATTAACAAAGAAGTGATTGTATGCACATTACAATTAAGCGGTGTCCTCATTAAAACTCCATCTCTTAGGAGAGGACAAGCATGGGTGGAGAAGACCTATTGTGTTCCACGGACTTCACATTGATTATTTCCTCTAATTAACTTATTAATTTTCACAAAATCCCACCAGGTCGATATAATTCTACCTATTAATTAAGAAGATTAGTGGCCTGTAAAAGCCAGATTAATAATTAGAAACTCCTGAAGTCCAACCCTGATTTCTGATTCCCTATATCATATGCACACAGCATCACGCTGACTTCCAGAAGTGAAGCAGTTAGAGAATATTGAAGCCATGAACATGGTCATATTTTCACTTTAATACAGTGTTTCCATTTCCTTTTCATCTTAAACGAGTTAAAAAACATTCATTATTATAGAACAACGCCTTGCCCAAGTAAATAAATGCTCAATTTTCTGTTTGGATTAACAAAATGTTGACATATATATGTCTAAGCAAAAACATCCAGGAAAGGCATATTTCTGATCTCCTCTCCACTGCCTGGGTCCAAAGACCTCCTCCCCCAGTATCTCTCTGTGACCCAGGAGGGCATTCTGCTCCTGGGTCCACAGTGCTGCTCCCAGCTGGAAGAAAACAAAAGCAAAAGTGAAAAACCTAACAAAAAGGAAAACCGACTCTAGGCCTGCATTTCTCTCCTTTCTCTTTTGTTGTCTCTCCCTCTTAACACAAACCTTTAAAACGCCTAAGAATAGAAACACAAACAGGGAGTGAAGACAGACTCCTGGGAATATTGACCCAATTCAAAGACAGGAAATGCAGTTGCTTCCGTGGATGGGAGCAGTCGCAGGCAGGGAGCACTAAGAGCTGCTCGCCTGCACTGCCAGTGGCTTCTGGCTTCATCCACCAGGAGCTTCTTGCTACTGTTCAGCAGTCAGAACTCAGGTATTCTTTGGAAAAAAGATGAAGCAATGCCTCTCTTTTTTAAATATATTTTTTATTAGATCATAACTGTGTACATTACTGCATTTGTGGGGTACGATGTGCTGATTTTACATACAATTTGCAATGTTTACATCAAACTGGTTAACATATCATTCGCCTCACTTATTGTTGTGTTTAGACATTTATACTCTACCATTAATATATTTGACACGTATGCTTGCAATATGCACAGTAGGTGAGGCTCTACTGATTACCCTTCCTCCACCCGTCCATCCCCTCCCCTCCTCTTGCCCTCCTCTTCTCTCCTTCTGTGTCTGGTCACTCACAGAGAATATTTAATTTTTCTCTAAGGCATTTGCTTCTCCCTTCTTTTCTCCTTCCTCTCTTCTTTTCTCCTTCCTCCCAGCTTTCCCCCTCTTTTTGTCTCATGCTTAATATGTACCAGGCACAGTTCTCAGTACTTCACATATGTTATTTAATCCTCATAACAATCTGGCTCAGTGGCTGTAGCACAGTGGTTACGGTGCCAGCCACATACACTGAGCCTGGCAGGTTTGAACCCACGCTGGGCCAGCTAAACAACAATGACTGCAACAAAAAATAGCCGGATGTTGTGGTGGGTGCCTATAGTCCCAGCTACTTGGGAGGCTGAGGCAAGAGAATCGCTTAAGCCCAAGAGTTTGAGGTTACTTTAAGCTGTGACGCCATAGCACTCTAGCGAGGGTGACACAATGAAAACAAATTCTGAGATAGGTATATCGTTATCTTCACTTTACAGATTAGGAGACCAGTTTGCAAATAAGTTAAATAAATGTCCTCGTTCGCACAGTGAGTACACCTGGGGGCCAGGACCGGAACCCTAACAGTCCATGCCCACGAGCACAGATGCTACTCAGGTGTCATAAACTGCATGTGGTTCTTATTTCTCAGACCTGGTTCCCTAAGTGCTTACTTGTTTGCAAAAGTCACTGAAAATACTTTGCCTAATCCAAAGCACTTTAATCAGCTTTTAGCTAATTTACAAGCCTGAAAGACAATTGCAGTGAATTTGCTAGTTCTAACAGCACTATTGGACTGGTTTCATCTGTGGTTGGTGTTGTGTACCTACTTTATTGACTTAATTTATTTTTCCTGTCCAGCCAGAAGCTCATTTATAGCCTTTCAACACTCCATGTTTCAACTACAGAATATGACTTACAGCACTTTCCCGCCTCGGTGTGTTGGCCATGGTATTTCTGCTGTCCAAAACACCCTTTCCTCACTTCTATGCCTTGGAATCATATTCCTATCCTTCCAGCTATTAATTAGTGACATTACAATAATTTAGACATCCACTGTCCCCTCCAGATTGAACTTCCCTTGGGGAGTAACAGTGCTTTATTCTTTTAGTGTCATTTCCCATAAGGCTTACTACATTACAGACACCAGGATAAAGTATAAATATTTACCCCAGAGAAATGTAAATGTGAGAAATGTCCTTTTAAATGTATCTGACATTAAAATATTTTAATTCTTTTTAGGAAAGAGTCATTCTGAGCTGATATTTTAATCCTCTTACTTAAGACCTTCAAGCAGCAAGGCAAATAAATATACATAAAGGCAATGCAATGACAAGGAGTGTGTCTTATTTGTAGGTCCATGTTTGTATCAACTGTCAAGAACCTCCGGTCATTCCTCCCTGCTAGCATGAGGCCTAGCTTAAACTCCTAGCTGGGAAATTTTTAGAAGTTTCAGGACTAACAGTATAAGGTAGTTTATCTGGGTATAAGGGAATGCCACATGGGCCTGGCTCAAAACTTACCTGGTGAGAAGTATCCACTTAAGCTGTGTTCTTCTCAGCGAAAAAGCTCAATCCAGGTAGGACTGGATTGAGGATGCTCTGGATTGAGTATTTGCACTACCTTGTAAGCTATCCGCCAGGAGTAGAGACTAGAGGACACATATGTTATAGCCATACTCGTCTGACACCTTGTTCTGCCCAGGGAAGTACATGATGAAGATTCAGATGGAGCCTGACTAAGGTGCATAGGCGCTCTGGCACTTCCTTATTTTCTTCCCATCATCTGCAAAGCAAAACGGACAGGGGAGGCGGGCCAGGCGAGTGCACCAAATAGAAATGTATAAGGTGCATGACTAGATCTGAAGCCTAGTGTAAAAGGCAGGTTAATACCAACATTTAATTATTATGTTTATTTTATTTACTAGAAAGCAATAAGAATAGAACTAATGTGATTCATGGCTAGACAATACTAATAAGAAAAAGACAAAATAATAAAATTCTTTTTTTTTTTTTGAGACAGAATCTCACTTTGTCACCCTTGGTAGAGTGCTGTTGTGTCATAGCTCACAGCAACCCTAGACTCCTGAGTTTAAACAATTCTCTTGCCTCAGCCTCCCAAGTAGCTGGGACTGTAGGCATCCACCACAATGGCCAGCTATTTTTAGAGACAAGGTCTTGCTCTGACTCAGGCTGGTCTCCAACCTGTGAGGTCAGGGCAATCCACCTTCTTGGCTTCCCAAGTGCTGGGATTACAGGTGTGAGCCACCATGCCTGGCCAATAATAACATTCTTAAATTTTTGGTTGACTTTAAGACTTCTACTATAACCTACTCAAAATACATTAAGGGTCTTTTTAGGAGAAGAAAATTAATATTCTATGATAGGAGATTCAATGACTAAATTTTGTTCAACCTAAGGAAAGTGTGAACTCTCTTCACTCTTGTTTTCCTAAACGTAAAACAGGTTCATAATCCTACATTTACAAGTTTGAAAAGCAAAAGTTTTTTCTAACTCATTTGATGGCAATACCTTACCTGAGCTCTCTTGGCAGTAGAATCAGGTCTGGATGGAGATGAAGCTGTTTATAGCCTTTCTTTATCCCACTCTCTGTGAATTATTTATATATTTTTTAGCAGAAACATAAATGTGTTTAATGTGGGGGCACTGCCCCAAATCTGGAAGAAAAATCTGCTAATGTTCATTTTACCTTTTCTATGTGGACAGCCTCGGCATTCCAAAACATATCTGGTTCCAAGGGTTTCAGATATTAGACTGTGGACGTGGAGGAAAGGCATTTTTAGAAGTGAGTGTGCACAAAATTATGTCTTCATATTAAGTATTCACAAATTGTATCAGTGTAATGAGAGCTACTATTTTATTAAAAAGTCTAAAGTTAGTATCTCTCTCTCTCTTCAAAACAAGACAAGGACTCTAGCAACTGACAAATTGCCTCGTGTCTAAGTATTAAGTAGAATTTTAGTTCAAGCCTATTTCCCCTCTTCAGGAATTATTTTTATCAGTATGGTTTTTAAGTCGATATTTACCTGAATTTACATCTTTAAACAATTTCTTTGTTCACGATTGCTCCTTGCATGTTCTTCCTGAATTCACTTTGTTGTTGTTGCTTTTGCACTAACTCTTTCAGTGAGAGGTCTCAGTCTTTATATGCTTGAAAATGTATTTTTTGGCTCAATCTTGAATAAGAGCTACTGTCCTTTAGCACTTCAAATATGTTGTTTCATTGTTAGTCATTTAATTATTGCTGGTGATAGGAAGTCTATGTTTAATCTAGTGTCACTGCACTGTAGATAATCTATAATTTCTCTGACGTAGCTTTTCATCTACATGTTTTCTTCTTGACAATATTAAATTGCAACATGATATTCAGTGAATCATAAGCAGTATAGTTTTTAAGAATTTATTTAACCTATTCAGCATTTGGTAAGTTTTTTTTTCAAATCTGAGAACTCATGTATATCTTCAGTTCCTTTTTTTATTTTTGCAAACATTTTCTCACCCTATTATTACTACTCTTACATTACTAACTTTTAAAAAAAAATTTCTCTATTTACCATTTCCTTAATGTCTTTTTCATATTTCACAGCTCTTCCTCTTACTTACTATGTCATATTTTGGGGTGATAGCCTCTGTTCTATCTAACAACTATTTTTATTTTTCTGAGATGTTAACTCTGTTTTGTCTATTAAGATCTTTCTTACTTTTAGTAATCTTTTCTCATTTCTGATCTCCAGATGGACCATTTTCACATATTGCTGCTCTTTATGTCATTTCCAGGACACTATTGACTCCAATATATCTTTTTAAGAAATTTAAACATACTTGGTTTAAAAGAAAATGCTACCTTACTTATATGTTATGATTTGTGATTCCTGCCAGTGTATGGTTTTTGATGACTTGACATGACAGGGATTTTCTCATGGACTTTGTAGTTTTCAATTATGAGTTTATCTTCCATGGGTGCATGTTTTTACTTGTACCTCTTCCTATCCAGTTCAAGATCGCCTCATTCAGCTATGTTGTTTGGCTCAATTAGGCTATTGGTTACAGTGGGATGTTAACCTGGGTTGTTTTTTGTTGTTGTTCTTGTTAAATGATTGCTTTGAAAATGTAACAATATCCCTGTTTCCTTTTCTCCAAGAAATGGATGTACACATATACCCACACCATTTTATTTATAACTTTAAGAAGGTAATGAATCTCCCCAAACCCATAGTTCTATAGAGGTATTTAGACCTTGGGTTAAGAACTCTGAATTAGGAGTTTTTTTTGATGTGGAAAAATTCTTGCTGTTCAGCCCTCTTGCAGTGTAGCTCCAGTCACAATTATTTTGAAGGGTTTCTGCTTGGGCCTAAGGTAAGTGGCACATTTTAATTTCCACCATCCTGATATGTATGTCACTATGAAAGTTTTGAGACAGAATGTGTTATGGTCCTTATTTCACTTCCAAGAAACACTATGGATAGCATGCTTTCTGATTCACCTGTGCAAGTTTCAATTTTAGGTCTATTTTTTAGATATGGTAAGATATTACTATGTATTTTTAACACTTAAAAAATATTTTCTCTCTTCTTGTTGCTTGAAGCTAAGAGTGGCTGTTATGAGCTTGTTTATTTCAGCAGATTGATCCTGATTGGTGCTACATTATATAGTGTTTTCATTCAATAGTTCATTTACTTCATATGAAAACCAATTATATATAGGCTAGCTGGCTAGATTCCAATTAAGAGAAGGAAAAGCCTGGCCACGCATAAAGTACTGGTTAATGCAGAACACATGGTAAATCATTCATCCCGACTCTCAGCAGACTGCCCGCTCTCCTAAACAACTACGTGAGGTAGGTTATTTGCATAATGAGATCAAACCCATATATTATCAAATGTCTATTTGTAATTAAGTAGTGTCAATGAGGATTAAATAAATTAGTGCAAAAATGGTTAGTAAATGGAAAATATACTATTAGTTCATGAAGGCATCACTTGAAAATATAATATTTATGAAAAATATTGAATCAGTATACATGTTATGATGGACACTGATGGGTAAAGTGTTTTTTAATAGTTTTGACACTTAATATATTTTCCCACCAAGCTCTTCACATGAAAATTGCAGCAATTAATTCACACTTTTTAAAAGAGAAAATAGAAAATAAGGTGCTCTATGACCTAGAAAACAAAAGCTCCTTTTATAATGAACAAACGTTTTTAGGGGAGAAAGGAAAAAAAAAAAAAGGAAAACAATGGATTTCAGAATAGGCATTAAAATCTGGAATGTATTATTTATGTCCGTTTGTAAAATTTGGATCACTTTAATGCCAGTTTGTCTTTTGTGTAAAAATTCCAAAAATCATAAATGTTAATAAAAAAGAAAAAGTCTTAGGATTGTGATCTTTTTAAGAAAACCACCACTAACAATTTAAACTAGTGGTAAAAGATGGTTTAATCGACATTTTCATCAAACTATATTTTATTGGGAAAGTGCTTCAGGTAGAAGGTAAGACCCCAAAGAACCTTGATACTTATGAAAATTTTTATGGAAAACAAGAGCAAAAATGTACTTATTAGTTTGGAGAGAGGAGCAGGATGAGGGAGAAAGAAAACAGAGATCAGCTAGATTGCAGACAACTGTCCAGCCCTGACATGAACATTTCCTCTCAGGCTGGGTATCCTCAAATCTATAGAAAAATGCACACAAAAAACATACACAATTCAATTCAAGTTGGGGGGAGGGGGAGTGTAGACAGTGGAGGGGGAAATTGATGTGCTCCCACTGAATGGGTACAATGTAGGGGTGTATGGCACACATTTGGGGCACAGGACACAACTACAAGAGGGCCCCTACCTAATTCAGATATCATGACCTGGTTGTCCATACTCTCACATTAACCTGAAATTAAAATAAGACAACATAAAAAGTATATTACTCTTTATCTTCTGGAACTGATGAAGGAGGTGAGAACTTCACCTTGGACAAATATAGCGCAAAGTCATCACATGCAATGGCTTATGCATGGCAGGGGAGGGTCTTCAAGAAGCCAGAACAGAAACCAGTGGGAACTAGGGAACTTTTCTCACAGGACGATGGAATTGGGGTTTGGACCAAGTTTAATCAGATCTCTAGGGGTCAGCGGACTGCCAGTGGGGATATCTGGGCTATGCAGAGATTTTATTGCCAGAAAAAAAAAAAAAAAAAAAGAAAGAAAAAAAGAAAAGAAACAGGGCAGATTTATTTTTACCGATATAAAAACATGTTCTCAAAATACTACTAAACAGAAAAAAAAAGTTTTATAACAGTATCCCATTTTTCCAAATGAGTCCACTGGAAGTTGAATTCCAGAGGGAGAATTTATTATACAAACCAGATCTATATTAAGGACGTGTTCAGATACAAGAAACAGGTCCTAGCAGCAGGGCCCAGGAGGAAAGAGAGTAGGAGAGGGTGAGGGAAGTTGGGGAGGAGAGAGGCAGAACAGACCCTGTGTGGAGAAGCAGGGGCAGGGAAGCCTGCATAATTTGCACAGACCAATGTAAAACAAAAGTCAGGGACTTCTTGTTTAAAAATTATTAACAACTGGCAAATATAGAGCATTAAAACATGTGTGGGACCCTTCCAGTCCTGGGTTCTGTGTCATTGCACAGATTACATGACCCTGGCTAGAGGGTTACAATCTACAATTTCTGTGCCTTATTATATGTTTTTCTTTTTCCTTTAATGCTAATTTTTGGGGGATTTTTTTGTCTCTTGTCTTCCAAAGGAAACACAAGATGAGGCAGAGAAGGTTTACTTACCCAAATCTCTTCACTTATACTGTCTGTCTTTGCCTTATTTTATTGAGGTAGTTTAGGAGATAGGTCCTGAAAATTCTCCTCCTAAGAATCATCATGAATAAGACTTTCTTGTTGACTGAGATCTGAGATCTCTCATACTCTGGACTTACATTGTTCCATTAGCTTATTATTTCACATTCATTAATAAAACAATAATTCAGGTGGGGCATGGTGGGTCATGAGAGGCTGAGACAGGTAGATTGCTTAAACTTAAGTGCTTGAAACCAGTTTAAGAGTCTGAGCAAGAGTGAGACCCCATCTCTACTAAAAATAGGAAAACTAGCCAGGCATTGTGGTGGACACCTATAGTCCCAGCTACTCAGGAGGCTGAGGTAGGAGGATGGCTTGAATCCAGGAATCTGAGGTTGCTATGAGCTATGATAATGCCACTGTAATCTACCCAGGATGATAGAGTGAGACTCTGTCTCAAAAATAATAAAATAAAAAATAAAACAAGGATCCTACCTAATTGTTATAGGGGCAGTATATTAAAGTGGGAAAAATTCCCAGCATGCAGTAGGTTCTTAATACTGCTTGGTATGTCAATAAATTAATACAAATTTGATTCTAATCACAGATCTAAATGTTCCTGAGGAAGTCATTTGACACTGAGAGGACTAGATTTCCCTTCTTAAAAGTAATATGTTGAGGTAATATAGTCTAGAAATGTTCATGTGATTCAATGTGTAGAAAGATTTAAAAATAGAAGTTGCTGAGATGGTGTTTTAAGGGCTTACTTAGTTACAGTAAGTAGGTATTCTCTGACTTGGCAAGCAATATACAAGCTATAATAATGGTAAAAGTCACATAAATGCAACTTCTCAATTTCAAATACAATTAGTGTATGCATTTATAATGTCCACTTTAATTCACTACAGCATTTTATTAATTATTTGTTTATTCTACATGTCAAGATCTGCCACTATGTCTTTCTTGTGTGGAAAGTATAGCTAAATAGGTTAGGATGTGAATATATCTGGTTTCACACCCAAACTATTGGATAATAATTGTGCAAATAATGTGCATTCTCTTATGACATTAAAATACATAGCTAGGCTCGGTGCCTTGGCTCAAGCGGCTAAGGCGCCAGCCACATACACCTAAGGTGGTGGGTTTGAATCCAGCCTGGAGCCGCCAAACAAAAATAATGACTGCAACCAAAAAGAAAAAAAATAGCTGGGTGTTGTGGCGGGCGCCTATGGTCCCAACTACCTGGGAGGCTGAGGCAAGAGACTTGCTGGAGCCCAGGAGTTGGAGGTTGCTGTGAGCAGTGAAGCCATGGCACTCTACCCAGGGGCTCAGCTTGAGGCTCTGTCTCAAAAAAAAAAAAAAAAACATAGCTATATGACCTCTTTTATACAATTAGTATTTTGAGGAGTGAATTTTGTGCACTACTCTTTATTGTATACCATACTTTTTCATACTGTAGAAATTACGTTCATACTTACATATATTTAAAATGTTGCTTATGTAAAACCATGTATGCTATTGTTTATGGGCTATGGGGTAATTTTATCTACATAGGAGTTACAATTTATGAAATGCCTTCAAAATACAACTCCCAAATAGGATGTAACTCTGCTGCATATGAAAGTGTTTTGCAAACCATAAGGACCATGCAGGTGTAAGATGCTGTTAATATTTTTATCTTCATTTAGAAGAACAAATAAAGGGAAAAAAGGATGAAAAACAAATAAAATTAAAGCCTTACATAAAGATTTTCTCATATTATTTTTCTCAATTGCCTTTATATTTAGGTCACATTTAATGCTGTTCAGAATATGCTGTCTTTAATCCTCAAAAAAGTGATTTATATTCAGATAAATTCCAATGGATGTAAGACAATATCTTAATTTTAATGGAATGCTACATAAATTATATTTAATAGAAGTTAAATTTTAAATAATAAACTGAGTTTAAATCCATCAAATACACTTTTTTTGATATTGATGAATAGCCAATTTGAGAATCTTCACAGCTACTCCGTGGTTACTGAAATGTACACTAATAATTGTCAAAATGACTAGTCATCTAACTGAAATTAATACATAAATACCTGTTTTATAAAATCATAAAGAGAACTTTAGGTTAAAATTTATAAAATCTTAGAGCTGCAGACACTTTACAGATGACTTCCATTCTCTTGCACAGTTTAGAAACCGATGTAATAGAAGGTTAAATGATTTGTGTGAGGTTACATACATGTCATGGAGAAGATGGAACTCAAGGCAGGAAATTCAAAAGCCAGTCGGAACAGGAGGCTGAAACACAGCCTGCGTGTGAATTTCAGCCTTGCCAGACTCCCGGGAAACATCACCAACATCAGGGATCTCCAGCTGGTCTTGTAAGAGTCCCAGAATGAATAGTTAAGGCTGTAGGAAAATACAGGAGGTTGTGAACACTACACCTCAAGGTTCTAGCCACATAAAACCACCTAATAATGGTATACAATATTTTCATATAAATCAAACTACTATAGCATACACTCAAGCCATCTTGGTTTTATTTCCACTTTCAGAGACTGAATGCTTTTCTTTATGCTCCTCTATGATGGTATCTTATTCCCATTAGAACAACTTAGAAAAAGCTATGTTATTAGAGTTTTGATCGGAAAGAATGGTATTGCTGGCAAGGAAAGTTCTAGGGTTAGCTGTTATACTGAAGGGTTTCTGTGGCATGGTGGCCTATGGGAACATGTGTGTATAGGAGGTCTGACAATTAAGCTTGTGAATTCATCTTAGACAAAGTGCTACATACCTCATTGCTGACTGTCACTCTGTCACTTTTGAAGTACTCCCGTAGGAAAGCTAGGCACTGATGCCAGCACCTAGTGTTTCAAAGCAATTTTGTAACTCTTTTTCTGGAATGGGCATCAGAGCTGTTGTCTTATTACCCTTGATGCCCTGAACATCATCAAAATGTCTTCCTTTCAACATTTCCTTTGTCTTCAGGTAAAGAAAAAAGCCACTGTGGGCCAGATCAGGTGAGTAGGAAGGGTGTTCCAATATAACTCCATGTTTACTGGCTGAAAACTCCCCCATAGACAGTGTTGATCAGGGAGCTGCTTTGGAACCTTTTATGAACACACCTTTCTCATGCCAAGATTTTCAGTTAAGACTTTTGGGCTTCTTTATGGATGTTTACTTGGTCAGGTATGCTTCTTATAGTTAGCTGATGATTTGACACGCAATTCGATGGATTTTTGAGATATTTTTGGTCAGTTCAGCTCTCTGCTGGCTGCCCTGACCTCTCTTCATCAGTAATGTTTTCTCTCTACTCAAAAAATGTTTAATCCACTTGTACACAGCCATTTTATTCATGATACTATCCCCATAAACTTGGAATAACATGTCTCTAACTTTCACTCTTGCAATTTAACAACAAATGTAATGTTTGTTCATTGCTCTGATTCAAGCTTCAATGTTCTCACACCAAAACATGCAAAACTGTAATGAACACTCCTCAGCAAGACATTGCTGCACATGGGCCTGAACACAGCTCTGAGACACCCATACGAGAAGGTTCTGAAGCCTTACTGAGCTGCTTGTATGATGCTGCCAATGTAAACGTGTGATGGCAAGATTGTGAACTTAACTGTCAGACCTGGCATAGGTGTAGGCTGAGACGGGCTTTGAGTGGCTCCTCCAGCACTTCCTAGTTGTATGCCTTGAATGGAGACCCACATCCTCTATTATCTGAGCCTCTATTTACTTACCTGTGAAATGAGGATAATTTTGCACAGGAGATGTAAGGATTAAATGAAGAATACGAAGTGCTTAGGCACTGAAGAAAACAGTTCCTTATCTCTAAAACATCCGAAGTTTTTTCTTTTCTTCAAAGAAAATAAATACCAACTCTGGAAAGAAGAATGACCCTACTACGGAAAAATTTCTGGTTGAATCGTTTCGGAGATCAGCCTTGTTTCATGATTTTCTCTGCCTTTTTGATGTTTTCTTCAGTATCTTTCAGACCACATTGTATAAATATCTTATGAGATGCATTCATTCCCCAGTTTATTGACTCTAATGTTGAGTGAGGATCTGAACAAGGTCCAGAGGAATCAACCACGTTATTGTTACTTGAGAGAGATCATTAAACTGGATTGTGTCTTGTGCCATTTTTTTCTGGTTAAAAAGGTATAAGAAAGAGTTTTTAAAGGGTGAAAAATGTAATCATTAGCTATTCAATATATGGTCTGTGTTACCATCCTTGAGGGGTCTTCGTTTTATATGTCCTACCCTCATCCAGATGCTTAGTAGCTGTATCATTTCCTTTGTCCCTCACACCCTCAGATGTGTGAGGGACATCTGGACTCTGCCATTTTGCCTTCCAACAAGACCTGTGTAACACTTAATGCAGGTGGAAATACCATTCACTTTTTATGTCAGCTCCCAAACATCCAGAGCCAAAAAGGTAGCAACCCAACCCTGTGTGTCAGGAAAAAAACAAACAAAAAACCCCACTTGTTTATTGGGACACATGTAGGAGAGGTGAAGACTGACTTCAGAAAATAGAGACCAGTCGAGAGGACAGAATGTTTTTGCTACTTGCAAGACGTAAAGAGACAGTCTGAGACTTGGTGCTCATAGCAATTTATCTTAATTTCAGCATTACTCATTTTATCTGTATAAGAAGTAATAAGTTTTATTTTATTTTTTTTAGCAGTGTTGGGAAATAGCATGAGTCAGATAGAAAAAAACACTTTTCAAAAGGCTTCCCTGAAGACACTAGCTGGATGTGGAGCTTTTTCCTTCCCCTGTGCTTTTGTATTAGTTTTTATCACACTTCCTCAAATAGGAGTGAATTGTTGTCTATATTTTAATCTGTATTCTTTAAGAACAGGTGAATGATGTCATGTCTCTTTCTATCACACACATCTAGCATAGCTTTTTGTGTATAGTAAATAATAAAATGTATGAAATGAGTACGTAAATGGGTAAGTGAAGGTGGTGGTTCTGGTGTCATCAAAAGAATGGGATGAGAGTAACCAAGAGGAAAGTAGCCCAGAGTTACTGTCTCAGAGCATGGAATTATTCATTACAAGCCTGTGAGAGTTACCAAGAGGAAAGTAGCCCAGAGTTACTTTGTCTCAGAGCATGGAATTATTCATTATAAGCCCGTGAGCCATTATTACTAGGTCAGCCTCAATTCTGAACTTCCCTGCCAAATATTTTATTTCTTTAAGTTTTCCTTATACACACACTTTTAACTCCTTCATCTTCCTTACTTTTTATTTTTACTTGCTTTGTAAGTTAGGTCTTTGAAGTTAAAAATTTCAGGGAAATTGAGTAAATCTTACTTCTTTTAAATTAGATCATACTAGCAGAGTCAGCAAGTTTTTTTCTGAATTCTGTATAGACATCTGGTTCCCTGTCAACCACCAATTACATCAACATGGATGATATTAACTGCATTTCCTTTTGGAGTCCTGGTTGACAATACTTGATACAATTAACCAGAAGTAAAATGAAAGCAAATTGTGGACAGGTTACTTTTTTTTCTTAAATGATATACGTTGATAGAAGTTTTTTGTGGATAAGAAGTTCAAATTATTTTGTAAATTTTATATTCCCCTCCTTGTAAGCAGCTGGTGAGGATTAGCTTTACAATTTTTGGAGAATTTGAGGTTTAACATTGTACAGGGGTAGAGTCAGGACAGGGCCAAGCTTGCAGACTCCATATTGATATAGGCTATCTCTGGGTCATTTGTCTTCTGTAGAATCCTATTAAGTGCCTCTGGTATAAAAACAGACACTCATCAACCACATGACAAATATGTTAACAAGCTTACAGTGTAGTTGGGGGAAAACAGAGATGAAATGAACTCTGTCCTCTGCCTGTAAGCTCAGCTCATGTACGCTTTAGAAGGAGGGGGAAGATGCCCCCTTCTCCCCTCCCCCCACCTTTTGTCAGGGACTGCTTGTAATGATCACTGCCAACAAAGGGGCCCCAAATTTCTTTGATTTCCAATTCAGACCTGAATTCCCTGGGGGGGGGTCTCAAAGACCACTGATTCCTTTTTAATAATTTTCTTCTCCAAAAATAGAAAAGAGAGTCTAATATACTATAAATATATTGTTAAGGGCATACTAGAAAATTAAACAAATGCTATCGTTTTAAAAGTAGCATTTTATCTTTTCTTTTTTTCTTAGGACTGTAATCTTAACTTTAGAGGCCGGGGGAGGTATAAACAAGATGAATAATAGCCCAACAAGGGACTTTCACAACAGAATATTGTTTCTCATAAATCCGAAACAACATTATGTCATTGAAGAAGAACCTGCCTTCATAATTTTCATTTGATTGTTAGGATTTTTGCTGTTGTTGTTTCTTTTAAAATCAAGACTCTTTTAAACAGATACCGAAAACCACAATTGTTTCCAGTTGGGGAAGAATGCCTATCACCTTGTCCGTCTCATTTATGCATCTATAAACCTGGTTGATTCTACAAGCTGTGATCTAATACCTCCTGTTTTGCTAGAAAACAATTTAATTTTAAACCATGTTTATCTAGCCTTCCTCAGGACTGACATGCCTCATTACCCTTCTCAGTGTTTGTGGACCATATGAAGAAATGGGAAGAAAATTTACAGTGCCCTAAAGCTAGGATTACCAGATGAAAGCATTGTCCTTAATTCTGAAAGCTAGTCACGGTACAATCGCTATTGATTTCTGAGGTAATATTCATTGGGTTATTTTCCTTAAGTCAATAAATGAAAAAAAGAAGTAACCTCCACTGATTTTTTGTTCCTATAATAACAGGATCGCTCTGCCTTCTTCTGGCATTTCATAGGCACTTTGTTAAGAAGGCTAACTCCCCAAGTTCGCCTGTCAGGAGAGGAGGTTATACAAGCACACAAACAAAGCTGTTCTGTCAGACAAAATACCAGTTAAGCTGTGTTTGCTATGGCGTAAATAAATGTTCCCTTCAGATCCAGTCAATGTGAGAAAAACAAGGAAATTACAAAGGGTAGTTTTAATGTGAAGAAGACAGGAGGTTAGGAGGCATGAAGAGAGTTTTAATTGTTTTACAAACATTTCCAGTAAACCGCCCTAAACAGCTGGGCCCACGTAATCACTGCCAGGACATTTCGGAGGAAAGTGGCTTAGATTTAAAACAAAAGAAGCAGGCCAGGCTCCATGGTCCTCTACGAAGATATGTACAGAAACTGTCAGAATAATGCAGACTCCACCACACAGACACACTTTCCTTCTTTTCCCCAGCAGATGAATTTATGCCAACAAGGTACTACTGTTCTGAAAATAAGACATTTGTTTTTATTTATTTTTATTTTTTTATTAAATCATAGCTCTGTACATTAATGCAATCATGGGGTACGATGTGTTGGTTTTATATATAATTTGAAATGTTTTCATCAAACTGATCAACATAGCCCTCATGGCATTTTCTTAGTTATTGTGTTAAGACATTTATATTCTACACCTAGTAAACTTCATGTGTACCCTTGTAAGACGCACCATAGGTGTGGTCCCACCAATTAGCCATTCATTATTTTAAAAGGACATTTTGACTAAATATAGAGCCCTAGGAAGGCTTCAATATAAAAAGTGACATAATCTTCCTATGACTGTACAAGTGATACCTATAGAAGTAGAAAATCCATAAGTTCTGTGCATTTTTAACCTTGCTCTGAGAACTATAGTTATATTAGTGTATCACTAAATATGGGAGACATTTCTTTTTCCTCTCTCTAAATAATATAAGTATTTTATGTAATATTGCTGTGGTTTGTCTTTTCCGGCAGAGAGTCTTGGAGACTGACATGAAGCCCTTGGGTTCCACTATCCTCTCCATTTGGAAGCCCTTGGGTTCCACTATCCTCTCCATTTGGTACGTTAAATTCACACATGTGTAGAAAGTCATGCATCTATGTATATAAGTATTTATCATTTATGTATCTATGCATGTGCTTATATCCTGGATTATTCCATAAAGACTTTAGGTGTTAATGGTAAATACGTGCAATAAATTTGCAAAGCAAAAATAAGAAAATAAAACAATAGAACACGGAAATCGGAAGTAGCATAGGACATGTGAATAGTGTTAGGGAGAATATATTATGCCTATGGAGGCTATAAACTTCTAGGCACTCAGATCTGAATTTTATGACTGACAAAGTAACAGTGAAAACAGACCATTAAATTGTGTTCATTATATATTCAAGAAAAAGGCACAGATGTTCCTCAGGAGAATCACAGCTTCTACTTATCAGTTAACTCCTAAACTATTCTCTCCCAGGTCTTTGTTTTGGGCACCCTGGTGGAGCCAATGGACAATGTCCTCAGGAACACTGGCCCCAACAAATCCACATCCCAAAGGGTATCCTGAGAAAAGTCCATGCAGGGTGGTTTGATCCAAGGACAACACATATTGTGCCTGTACTTAAACAAATGGACTGCATGCACAGATATGTAGATAATTCTGGTTTTGAAAGTGATTGTACAGAAATTATTACCTATGGACTTTTGAGCAGTTACTGCGAACTGGGCGTTTTGCTTGTATGCATTACTTTATTTATTCATCCTTTAAAATAATTACCATTACTTTCCTCTTCTGTAGTTTAAAAAACGAGGACATAGAAGCTGAAGAAAATTTACTATACCTGCCAAAGATGAATAGCATGTGTGTGTGTGTAAATGTGTATAGACAGAGGGGGCCAAAAAAGCAAACACATTTTAAGAAAGGAAAAAACTGTGTTAACATTGCAATATTCAGTGTGTACTAATAACAGAAGATGAAGACAAGCCACGTGGAGCACCTTTTGTAATTGCAGAAGTCAAATGTAACTTGAGCATTACAAATCTCACCCATTTTTTCCTTGCTTAAGATGTGTATATTTTTTTTTGGCACCCCGTGTGTACACACACATATGACAGAATTAAAAGAAAAAATGAAACATCCATCGTCATACTGGGAGATCTGAACATAATTTTCCCAATAAATGACAGATCAAATAGACATAAATCAGTAGAAATAAGGAAGATGTGGGTGGAATAGTAAAATTGCTTGGTTTATAGCAGGGTTTTCTAAACTTCCCAGATGGCCCAGTACCTAACCTACTGAAGGAGACTCTCCAGGAAAGAGATTCAGAAAGCTGTATTTTAAAAGCTGCCTCAGATGATTATCATCATACAGAAAGTTTGCTAAACACTGTTCTTATGAATACATAAATACTCCTGGACCCAGTTCGAGTTACAAAAAACATTTACCCAAATTTGGTTCTAGGCCACAAAGCAAGTCAGAGTATATTCCAAAGAATTAATTGACATGTAATTTCATCTCTGACCAAAATTAAATGAAGTAAAACAAATTTTACATTCATGTATACATGTGCAGAAAAAATAAATTTTGGAACTTTAAAAAGACATTTTAAAAATAATGCATGGTTTAAAAAAAGAAAATGAAAATTGAGAATTACTCAGAATTAAATAATAAAGAAAATACTTAAAATTTTAGACATGTAGGTGAGTGATAATGTAGGACACTTTTAGATTTAAATATATTATTAGAAAACAAGAAAGTGAAAATTAATAAGCTCAGCACCTATGTAAAAATGTAGTAGAGAACAATAGAATAAATTCAAAGAAAGCATAAGAAATGAGTAGAAATAAAGGCAGAAAATAATGAAATAGAAAACAAAAACATGGGAAGACCATCAATGATAAAAATAGGTTTTTGAAAAGATCAAAACTTTTTTAAAAAATCCAGTCCGACAGTCTATGTATTTGATAGGTGAGGAATCAGTCCATTTGCATCATTTTGCTTAATTTCTACCAGCCATTTGACCTTTCGCTTTGTCCTTCCACCCCTCCTTTCTTGTTTTAAGTTGACAGAATTTTATTATTCAGTTTTTTCCCCTCTGCTGGTTTGGATGTTCCTGATGTTATTTTCATCCTTAGTCCAAACCCTTGAACTCTTACGGTGCTTAGTTAATAAAACTTGAGTTACTAATTATGTTTATCCTTCTCCTGAATAGTTCCAGGACCTATGAATATTTAACTCTATCACATACATCCCTTTTTACATTCCAGCCTATCTTGTTCATTGTTTTATAGTTCTTTGCAAAACTCAGTCGATTTTATTCTCCAGATTGAACATAGTTATTATTGCTTTGTTCAATGTTTGTTTAGATTTATTCTTATCTTTACTGTTTTCTTGGTTCACTAATTCTTCTCTCATCTCAGATCTTTCACCTGGAAAATTGTATCTTTTCAAAATTCATCCTTCAGACTTTCCTTTCCTGAGACTCTTTGGTCATAAACTCACAGTATTTGTCTAAAAATTTCTTTCTTTTATTCTCCTTTTTAGTGTTTTGTGTATGTAAACTGGAACTGATGGTTGTCCTCACTCAGGAGATCGATACTACTAATTCCCCTGGCCTTTGCCTTCCTGAGAAGGTAGCCATTAGATTAAATATTACTTATTTTTAGCTAGCCTGTCTTTGCTCTCTGGCTGCTTTTAAGATCTTTTTTTTTTTCTTTAGATTTCACTGTGAGATGTCTAAACACTGATTTTTAACTTACCCTGTTTTGAATTTGTTAGGTTTACTCTATCTGAAAATAGGTATGTTTTCAATTCTGGAAAGTGGTCATTATCTTTTAAAATATCTTCTCTTCCCTCTCCTTTTTATTCTTTTCTTCTGGAGCTCCAGTGGGACATATTTCAGATATTTATCCTCCATGTCTCAAGTTCTTCATCACAGTTTTTAATCTCTTTTTCTGTCTGTGCTGCATTCTGAGAAAAATTTTAGAATCTGTCTTCCGGTTTGTAATATTCCTTTTCACCTAAATTTGATTGCTGTTCAATTGTCCAAATTTTAAAACTTTAATGATTTTATTTTTAATTTTAAAAAGTCCTACTTTTTAAAAAAATGACTCTTCTAAAACAAAAATATCTTTTGTTCATTACTCATGATTTCAATTCTTTATTACACATCTTAAGCGTATCAAACATACTTATTTTATGTGCTTTGTCCAATAACTTTAGTAGCGGATGTCCAAAACTGTCTAGCTCTGATATTTCTTTCTTTTTCATTTTTTTCCTGATTCTCAGTTATGGTGCTATTATCTGGTATATTTTAGAATTTTGTATTTTATTATGTTTAACTAATTGGAATTTATATATGGAAATACTCTGAGGCCAGGATTGAGGAAGGCATTCTTCTAGAAAGGATTCGCCTTTGTTTCTTCTAGGACTATGAAAGCACCGCAGACTCTGGTATATACAGTTACAATTACTGAATGCAGGTTGTAGAGGAAAAATAAAGGCCCCAACCTTGTACGTGCTGGCACTTAGCTATGAATGTTCAAGGGAGATATGTCTCCTCCAATGCAGGCAAACCTGCATTGGCAAGGTTGGTTTGTTGTGTCTTTTTCCTAATTCACACTTTCCCGGAGGAAAGAGTACTTCTCGAGTCTGCTCCATACAATGGGCCTCCAGCTTGAGTCCCCAGCACACATGTATTCAAGGTCTTGCCTCTGGTCCCCCTTCACAGCTACCTACCCCAAGATCCATCCATCCTACTCCTGAGGGTAGCATGGACTTGGGGCTCTCTTTCTTCTCTTGCTGTATATGCCTGTTTCTCATTCTTGCCTCAGATAATTTTTCTTACTTTCTTGAAAATTCATATATAACTTTTAAAGAAAGTTTACAAAATATTTTATTCAGCTTTTCAGGTTTTTGTATTGGCAGGTTTTCAAAATCTCTAGTCAATCCTACTGTTGAAAATAAAAGCATAAATATGTTTCTTAAGGGTACCTAATTGAGAGGGGGTTGTTCAACTCTGGGCTTGATAAATATAAAATTAAGAACCATGAAGAATTTTCTAAATGTTTAGCCTAAATAGAAACATATGTACAAACTATTAAAAATGTACACATAAAGCTAAAGAGTAATCAATCCCATAGTGAACTCCTACTTGGAGTGACTAAAAGATTCTTTGTCATCATGATTCTGCAGCACCTGCTGATTTTTCTTTTTTAAGTCTACACTAGATGATATTTTAGTTGCTGAGAACTTGTAGTCTTTGTGTCTGCAACAGTCCTGATTTTGGTCTCCATTGATCGTAGGCCAAAGCACTAGCTGTTCTGTTGCTTTTGTTAATTCACTGATGGTGCACATGCTCAAAGTATACTAACTTGCAGCTGCTTCATCTTCCTGATTTAAGTTATTCAAAATACTTTCCATGTATTGTTTATAGTGAGAAGAATTATAATAGCTCCCTGCATTTTGTTGTAGATCTGATTCTGCGGCAATGTAATAAGAATGCTGTAGGTAAGTTCTGGGTTAAAATCTCAGAGCTTCTTTCTTCATGTGCCTGTCTTTCTCTACCTTGATTATATGACATTTGTATCAGTTAGGATACAGGTTCAGTTGCTCGATTAGAAGACTGCTGAGAGGCAATACGAAATAAAAGGTCTAGGCTCTATTACTAACAAGAAAGGATAGAACAGACATTGGAAGAACTACTGGTCTCCATGGAGGGCAGGGGCATGAGGCCCTGCTAGACATGGGGCCTGGGACATACCATGAAGAAAAATGTTAAATATTTCAGCCTTTGTCTGATAGGTAAGAGGAAACTGTGGAAGTGTTTAAGCCGTAGAACATGATGTCATATCATATAAAGAAGGTAGAGTACAAACACTTTTTAGAGAAGCCAAACGTAAGAGAAATAGCAAGAAAAATTTGAAAATTTCAGAATTAAGTTTAAATCAAAGTTTCATAATCACATACTGATCTTTATGTGTTATATACAAGTCATCATTTCTGTGTCAAAATAGGCATGCTTTTAATATAAACATACTAATCACTAAAACTTTCAGTCTGGGAAATACATATTTTTAGAGTAGTGAATGGGACTAAAAACTCCTTATGACATATTGGCTTCCATTCTCTGTTGATGTCCCTTAAGAGGGATTTTCTGACATTTATCATAGAATGATAGCTTAGATTCAATTTAATACTCATCCTTGTCCTTAATATTCCCTTGGGTCATCTCTCAAATGATAGATTTAGTTAATTGAGTTGACACAAGATATTAGGAGTAATTTTATATGTACTTTTCTCTTAGTGAAACAGGAAAATTGTCATTCATTAGCTCCCCAATTTGGACCTAAGTACAAAGTGTTATTGAAAACTTTGAAAGACAATCAAAACTGTGAGTTTATCCCAACAACATTTTTTTTTTGGCATTTTAATACAGGCTTTTTACAGAAAGATTTTAAGAGACATCACTGATGTCTTGACAAAGTCTTTGCTTATTTAATGGCAAAGAAATTAAGATGTAGGTTAGATATATATGGCATTTCACATGACTGAGTTAACTATTTTTCTGATACTCTGTTTTGGTTTTCAATAAAAATTACCCAATTAGTGACATGCCAATGCCATAGACTTGATAGTTTTTGTCATTGATTAACTAGAATAATAAGATCAAATTACATTGCTTGATTTCCATGAGGACCAAAGTGGCTGGGCACAGTTCCATTATTTGCTAGAAAAGAAATGATTGCTGGGTCATGTCCTATAATAATAATTGGCACAACTTTGTGAAGAAGAATTAGTATTCAACCCATTTTATTTCTTGCTATTTCTGAGCAAGGAGCCATTAAACCCTTAAGTAATTTAATTCTACTTCCTGTTAACTTTCAAATCCATCGGCTAGAAGATGTGCTCCAGCCAAGTGTTTCCCAAACTGTGATGAGGCTGTGAGCTCTCAGCATCCATCTCTTATGTAACATCTTTCTTTTTCATTGATTTCTTTCCAGACTATTTCCATGCTAGCACATTATTCTTTACCCTTTGTTTTCAGGAATCGAGCTCCTGCCCTCTCCAAACAGAATCTAGTTTTTAAAAGAAGAAAACCCCATAATTTAGATTGAGAACCTGTATACTAGGAAAATAAGATAAAGAAGAACTATTTAGGAACTGAGATATTTAAAAACATTTGAATCAAAGTAGGTATAAGGCTAACTAAAGTTAGCTGGAAAGTTCTTCAAAAAGATTATGAGTGTGTGAGTAGAGGGCAATTTTTTTTTTTTTTAGTTTCTGGAAGGATTGTGAATTTGGGCCACTATGAATTCACACATCTTCTCTCAACGGTCTGTCTCTGTTGTTTGGTGCCCCTCTCAGGCCTCTCTGTAAGGCTGCATACGCTCCATAGCTGTAAAGTGGCATCTTGGCATCTTCTCCCTTCTGAGATCTAACCCAAGTCTTGAACTCTTTTACACTTGCTTCATCTCACTTCACCTTCCTGCCCTCATGAAGAGTCACAAGATTTATATGAAAGCTATAACCTAATAACAGCCTAAGAATATGGGGAGGGGGGAGGGAGGGGGAGGGGGATGGGTGGAGGGAGGGGGATTGGAGGGATCACTTCTGAGGTTTATCTTACAAGGGTACAAGTGAATCTTTCTAAGAGTAGAATGTGAACGTTTTAAAATAATAGGAGCGTTTGGCGGGTGCTGGTGAGTGGAGACTGAGTGGCCGAAAGTATTGGACATTAAGCTAGGGCCTCTAAAATCCCTTATGGCAGGGATTTTGTGTACAGTAGTTCAGAGGCCATTAGGCAGACTACAGACTGTGACAAAAAGCGTGGAGTCTCTTGTTTGTACAGATTGGATTCGTCACAAATTCACCAAGTCAAGAATTCCAGATAAAGTGTTTCAGCGTTCACCTGAAGATCATGAAAAGTATGGTGGGGATCCACAGAACCCTCATAAACTGCATATTGTTA
>CAUYQV010001996.1:0-26073 GCA_963574575.1 Galagoides demidoff | reverse complement strand
GTGGTCCCAGCTACTTGGGAGGCAGAGGCAGGAGACTCGCTTGAGCCCAGGAGTTGGAGGTTGCTATGAGCTGTGATGCCATGGCACTCTACCCAGGGGGATAGCTTGAGGCTCCGTCTCAAAAAAAAAAAAAAAAAAAGTAAGTTTTAACCAAAACACTATATACGCTGATATGACCTAACATATAATCTTGATCCTGCTAATCCCTCCAAAGAGTCTAAAATCCTAAATCAAGTATACTATTCCATACAAAGTCTAGAGTATCAAACTTCCCATTTGTAAAATGGAGGTAATAACTTCCTTAAAAGACTGTGAAAAAAATTAATTCAAGATACATCAGAGTCTTAAAGCACTAAAGCCAAAACCAAAATAGGGCTTTAATAAGAAAACACAAGATAATACTTGCAGGACTTGGGGGGGGGGGACATAAAGGCTTCCTAAAACATTGAAATTAATAACCACAGAAGGAAAGAATAATCAGATTTCACCACGTTAAAAATTCTGCATCATTAAATGACATTATTAAATAAAAAGGACTGAATAGGCAAGCCACAAACTGGAGGAAAGGATTAATAAGGAAATCCTCCCAACTCGGTAGTAAAATGTTCACTGCAGCTTGCAGACCACAGCCCATTTGGAGCACACAGGTCAGACGAGGAAGGGGAAAGGCAGGCAATCTCTCTCCTGTGAAGAATGGAGGGTTGGCAGCTAGAGGAGGAGAATAAATCGAATAAAAGATGACTGGAAGGAGTCAGGTGGCCGTGAAGACAGTTTGAACTTTTAAAAAATATACTGCATATGGTGTAAGTTGCCATTTAAGGTATTTTGAATTCCACATGGCAGTTTTGCTGTCCTTCCTATTAAGTTGATTTCAAAGAGCTTCTGCCCAAATTTAACACTGGACATCATTAATTCTTATTTATTTGGTTCTCCTGATCAAGAAACATAAGGTTGTTTGAATGGAAAATATATTTTACTTTAAAAAACTGGATTCCTATCATATCCCATTTTAGACATTCTCTGTTTTGTCTAATAACTCATATATAATAATAACAGGCCAACACTATAAGGATACAAAAAGTAATATAAAACAGCACAGAGTTGCCACTAATTATTTTTTTTTTTTTGAGACTCTCACTTTTTCACCCTGGGTAGAGTGCTGTGCTGTCACAGCTCACAACAACCTCAAACTCTTGGGCTCAAGCGATTCCCATGCCTCAGCCTCCCAAGTAGCTGAGACTACAGGTACCCACCACAATACCCAGCTATTTTTTACAGACGGGGTCTCGCCCTTGCTCAGGCTGGTCTCGAATTCCCGAGCTCCAACAATCTACCCACCTTGGCCTCCCAGAGTGCTAGGATTACAGGCGTGAGCCACCACGCCCAGCTTGAGTTACAAATAATTATTAAAGTTTTTCAGTCATAATTCCTGAGCTGTGATTTTACCTAATTATACATTTGGCTCTGTCTAGACATGCTATTCAGTTGGGATTCATAAAGCAAACCATCCTACCCCACAAGCGCTGGCAGACCAATATATAATAAACACTTATTCACTGTAGTATTTTAGGACATGAAATTGATAGGGCTGCATTTTTAATATGTAGACATTGAGCACTTGTAATAATAAGAATTTTTTACATTTACTGTGAACTTTTCACATGCAAATCCAAACATATGACAAATGACAGGTAGGGTAATGTGTGCCCACACTTCTTCCCCTGATTTACCCTTCCCTTTCTTTTCTGACCATAAGTATAAAAGGATAACTTTGTTGCAATCCATGAATCATGCCCTGGCAGTTACACCACACAACAACCGTAGGGGCTATTTTACACAAATTAGTAAAAAGAAGTATCTAAACTGAATCTATTTAGACTGAACTATCAATTATTTAATAGAAAATGTTACCACATATGAAACAAAATAATATACTTCCCCCCCTTTAGCTGTAAAAAAAAGAAACAAAAACCCACACAATTTCTAAGTACTATTAATACAACAGTACATGAAAGAGATTTGACCAGAATAGTTAAGATGCCAAACCAACAAATACTGCTACAGACAGAAGAATTAGTGACCACCAAAAGCATGTTATTTTAACATAAAACAAGCATGTACCCTACTACTGTAATATGTGAGGGGAGAAGAATACTTGGTAAAAACAAGAAAGTACAATTCAATACGGAAGCGCAGGCACTGAAGGCAAAGAGACGTGGGTTCAAATCCTTGCTCAGCCTCTTATAAACTGTGTAACCTTGTAGAAACCATTTAGCCTTTCTAGTAACATGAAGATACCCATTAGCACCTCACAAGATAATACTAAAGATTAAATAGAAAATGCAAAAGTCTTTTTCAAACTCCTGGGCATAAATTAAATACTAAAGAAATATTAACTATATTATTATTGTTAACATAAACTTTTCTCAATAAGGATTTGGAATTATTGAGAACAGAAATTTTGTCTGTGGTCTTATGAACTATGTAACCTTATAGAAACCACTCAGCCTTACTAGTAACATGAAGATACCCATTAGCACCTCAGAAGATATTACTAAAGATTAAATAGGAAATGTAAAACTTTTAATTTTTTTTCAAACTCCTGGGTATAAATTAAATACTGAGAAATATTAACTATATTATTATTGTTAACTTAAACTTTTCTCAATAAGGATTTGGAATTACCAAAAGGCTATAACCTAAGAGAATCAGTTTTAGTTGTAAAAATTATACCAATTAAAGAGTTCCACGTTAGAAATTCTGTCTGTGGTCACAACGGCATTGAGGAAACCAACAGACAGTAGAAATGCCATTTTTCTTCCTTTCTCCTAGTCCAAATAATTTAAGGGATGAGAAACAAACAAAAACAGTAATTAGAAATCAACCATTTTTTGGCCATCACTCACTTAGTCAAACAACAGACACATCCAGGCGTAAAAAAGATAAAACTAAACAATTTCCAGGTAAAGTTACAAGACCCAACATTCATTCCTCAACTTGTGGTTACACTATAACACAATGGTTTTCTGGGGTGGGTTACAATTATCCCAACAAATACTTGGGTGTGATAAAAATATGCACATTGTTAAAAGGCACAGCTTTCTATCTCACTCAGTGCTGCATTCACTCAGGAAGGACCCTGCAAGTTTCTACTCTGTGTCAGGCCCTGTCAAATGGTAGTATGGCGACTACGGCGACAAGGACAATGCCTACAGGGAGAACAGCAGAGTTAAAGTGTGAAGAACTGTGACACTGGATGTCCTGATTCATGATTCTGAACCTTCTTAGTAAAAGGGCGGTCAAAGGCAGTAACCGGGCAGACAGAGCCAGACCCAGAGGGGCCCGTCTGATGTGTGCTTTGTCTGACCTTCATCCTGAAAGCCACAGTTTCACAACACACACCCTGGGTTATTGATGGGTAACTTTCTCCTTCGATTTTATTTGCAGTACACATTTATTTGATCAGTGTTATTTATTGAGTTGTAATAAGATAAACTCTATAGTGCCTTTGCTCCCAACTGGACATCAGTTTCTAAGTGTCCATATTCTATCCATCCTCCAAACGGACAGTTCCAAAACCACCTTCTGCATAGAGCATTTCTGAGTAGGCTTCAGGTCAAAGTCATCTCTTGCTATGAATTCCGATGACACTTTGCACCTAACTCATGCCAGTTTCCCCTCACCTCCTGCATCAAGGTCATCTTCCTTCCCACATATCTGAGATCTCCTTAACACTTAGTACCTTCAGGACAGTCTCTGGGTCTGATTCCCCTAAGGCAGGACCCCACAGGAGCTTGTGTAGGGTCAACACAGGCAGTGATGCATCCTCTTTACTTTCCTTAGGACTGAAGTTAGGCCGTTTCTCTAATGGCTCAGCTATAGCTGATATCACATTTATTGATATATTATCTTAAATCAAGATGCTTGCTTGAAAACATTTATTTAATATGATCAAGAACTCTATACAATTCCCTAAATTTGATCTGAGATTCAACACCTAACACTCTTCTTTTATATATTATTGATGCCCAGGAAATCTAAAAAGTTTACAAAGCTGGGAGGTGCCTATGGCTCAAGGAGTAGAGCACCGGTCCCTTATACTGGAGGTGGCGGGTTCAAGCCTGGACCCAGCCAAAACTGCAAAAAAAAAAAAAGTTTACAGAGCTGTTAAATTTAAACCAAAAGGTCCTAAATGCCATAATTTTCTACCATTATAATCATAAAATCAGAGTTAGGGGATTTCCACTGAACCCTTTCTAATTATATGACCTCCTTTAACCTTTTTCAGCCTTAATTTCTTCATCCATAAAATGGGTATAACATTGCCTATCTCACAGTACCACTGAGAATTAATCAAGAAAATATGTACGATGACGCTTGTCATCAAACCTGAGAACGCAAGACTTGCTCAGTCCCCATATTATTTTGAGACAGCAGACTGAAGTTCTGTGAAGTCTCCCTCTCCTAAGATTTATAATTCAAGGATCTCTTACTTTCATTTCACGGTTAAAGAAAATTTAGTTATTAAAAACCAGGGTCTGGTCTCCAAGATTACAATTCTTACACCAATATTCCATGCAGCTATTTTATTCAGTTTTCGTTCTACTTGCACTAAATTTGCTTGCAATTTTCTATTCTGGAGTGAGAGTCTTTTCAATCTAAGTTATTCTGAATAAAGCACAGATGAGTCATTCTTGGCATATCGGTCTAAAGACAATTACTGCACAGAAGCCAAAAAGCATTTCCTTTTGGATTTCTTAAGTTAAATTATTTGATCAATATTTTAATCAGTCATGATGCAAATAAAATGGATAGACGACATGACCCATTTCATAATTTCAAACATCCACTACCTGTGGAATAGAAAGTCATATTAAATTAGAACTTCAAGCAGCAAAATTTAGATGCATGACAAATTGTATCCGTAAGAAATCACCCATTTAAATGACGTAAGAATCAATATTGGGTCTGGAGATCTGAAAAACTTAGCGCACAGTATATCCAATGTCAAATTAAAATAAAATTTTCTACAAATATTAAAATAAAGTCAAAGAAACAGAGATCAATATTTTTTTAAAAACCTAAAATTTAGTAACACAAGATTGCCCTGTGGGGAAGTTCTTCAGGTCGCTGTGCTGATTCTCCCTAGTCATCGCGGAGATGCATCTATACAACAACGGGTTCCACTCTATTCCCACCAAAGAAGACTAAAACTAAAAAGTGCTGAGAAGATGTGGAGCCACTGGAACTTTCATAATTACAACAGAAAGTTTCTCAGCGTCTACTAAATCAGAACACATACACATCCCTAGAGCTCTATAATCCCATTCTTGGGTACAGATACCCAACAGAAATGTATACATGTACCCCTCCAAAAGCAAAAACAAGTATAGTAATATTAGTTATGAAGCCAAAAACTTCAACTTGGCTAATTTTTCTTTTTTTCAGAGACAGGTGTCTCACTATGTGACTCAGGCTAGTCTCAGACTCCTGGCCTCAAGAGATCCTCCTGCTTCAGCCTCCAAGTTGCTCAAATTACAAGTGTAAGCCACTACCCCCCACTATAGGATCATTTCCTTAGTGAAATTAGAGTATTCTACATAAGTAGGTACGGAGTCTTAGATAACATAACTCTCTAGCTATCGACTGACACCCTGAAAAATAAATTAAACCCATAAAATCAGGGCCAGAGTAAGCAAAAATCAGTAAGTCCAATATAAAAACCAAATAAAAAGTGGTGCGTACATTTTTCCATGTTACTTGTATGACGTGACATATATTATAAGAATACAAAAATTATTATAGGAAAATTATGTAGTAATATTTAGCAAAATGTTAGCCTTACCTCTGGGTTTAGAATTTGGGGTAATTTCAAGTTTTAAGTTTTCTTGGTTGAATTTTTTACAAGGAACATATATTATTTTCAGGGTTAAAAAATAAGCTATAGATCGGAAAAATACAGTCTGTCAAATAGTACGGCAATGTATGTATTCTTCCTGATTCACAGAAAAAATTAAATTGGTAGGAGAATTTTCTCAGTATTGAGATTTTTCTCCAAATTTTACCTGCCACAGTTTATCTGCCAGTACCTTATAAAAACAAGTATAATCGAACAGAGAAGCCAGAGCAGCATCAGGACACGGGCACACATACATAATCTCACTTAGCTGAGCTAGTCCCCCCAGGCCACCTCCCAACCTGAGCCAAAGGTTGTGATTTTATATCACATACATATAATAACTATAGTTATTGGCCAGCCTGTCCACAGAAAACTATGGTCATTTTCTGTTACTAAAATCCTTTCCACTTCCTAAGATAGCATTAAACATAACAGTATTTAATGATTTTCTATTAAAATTGCGTGACTTCCAGGTATTCCTATCATCAGAACAAAAAATAAGGACCTGGAAACTTTCCTGTTACCAGAGGTGTAGCCTTACGACTACCCTTAGCTCTAGTCTAGAGACCAGAAAGAGGAAAAGGTGAATTTAGCTTCCTAGGAGCTCAGGAGTAAATTACTTACTGGGTAGAATTTTGCCCATTATTTCAATTACCCTTCCCCAAAGAACTAATGTCACTCAAACAAAGGCCAAATGTGGTTTAATCTCCCAGCTAATCAAGCCACCCACATTAAGCTGAATTGAAACCATAATTAGAATCTAAATTTCCTGATCCTCTCTCTTCAAAGTAGCCTTGCTAATTGGGCAATTTAAAACTGGACCTTGGCAAACCAAAGAAAGATCCTAAGATCGAAACAGTGGCAGCCTTTTGGTGTCCCTTTGGCTTCAATCCCCATGAAGGTCACTCGCAGTCCGGCCATCAGTCAGGAGCTCCCTTGCTTTGGAGAAGTAAGCTGACTCAAAGAGCAAGCACTCCTCTCTGATAGTAAGGGCCTTATCCTCCAGGCCTAAATTCATACAGGAAAAAATTAAGATAGTAAACCGCTGCATTTACACTCTTATCACTTTTTTTTTTTTTTTTTACAATTGGATTTAAAATGCGGGCTGTTATAGAGTCCCTTGGCTACGGCTCCAGAAAAACAGAACATCCTGATGCAAAATCATCATCTTTAGCTTTCTCTTAATCTACTTCTTTTGGCCGGTTTCAGAAATGTCCTCTTCATCTCAACTTGCAAATTTATGTTTTCTTGTTCTGACTGCCAAAGGGTCTTCAGAGTACAAAGTTCAGGGGCTTGGTTTGCACTCTAACTCTGGGCCATTTTAAGCATGTCAACGCCTCAGAACACATCTAGCCCAGGTGTGATGGGGAAGCCACGGTATAGGCCCCTGCAAGTACAGAATAGTACCAACCTATACAGGTTAATAAGCATGATGACTAGATCAGCCATGTGGTGAACCACTGCAGAACCAGACCGATACCAGACCCTAACCCTGGCATACATTCAATGGATCACTTGACAATCACTGTAACACCGCGAAAAGCCCTCATGCCGCAGCAACCAGCAAGACGGCACTTCCCCCAGTGAGCTCACAGGCCGGCGACAACAACAGGACATATAAGCAGAAATTATAACTAAAGGCACCCTATGATCATCATAACCACTGTCATTTACTGAGAGCTTAGTACCTACTTAGAATTTTACATGTATTATTTCACTTAATAATCTTAATTACCCTCTGACTTAAGTGTTACGAACCTCGGGCAAGTCATCTCTCCTCTTGGGGCCTCAGTCTCTTCATCTCTAAGAAGAGAATCATACCTACGCCACGGACCTGAGGTGAGGGTTAGGACACTCAAGGCGCTTAGGAAACTTTATGGGACGCGATGCCTGATAGCTGTTTCTACGTGCCACGCGGAAAGACCACGGAAACAATGATGGCGATGTGGACCAAAGGTATGAGATAAAGGAAAGAGCACCACAAGGAAGAAGAAGGGCAGTTGCCAGGCGAAGCCCAAGGGCATTAGACAAGTCCCTCCCATCCCCATCTATAAAATGCGGGTGACACCCACCCCGCCATCCCCCCACTCACAAGGCTCTTCTGGAGGCCACAAGAAAATATTGTTAGCCACAGAACACAAAGCTAATATCACTGACCCCCGGCCCCCATACACTTTGTAAAACAATGAACTTTCACAGTGAGCCACAAGCCAAGTATCTATGGACGCTAAATAAATATTCTGGCCAGAATTCTAACAAAAAATCTACAGTGAGTGCTTTGTAAAAATTCCACAGTAGCTAGATAAAAAGTAAAGCACAGTAAACTCTTCACTACCTAGTAACCTTGAAGATCGTACTGGAGCGTTACACTGGCACGATAATCCTAACTTTGATGGAAGGATTTGCCATCGTTTTTAAAAGGCATCCCTGGGGTGAGCTGAGAAACCCAAATGCATAACGGCACAGCAGGCTGGTTTGGGGCCCCACAGCAAAAGCTGCACAGCAGATCCACACTGCCTTTTACTTAGGTTATGAACATTTGAGTAAAGTGATTTTCAAGCTTTATTCTTTATTATGTCCTGCAAAGGTTCCTTTCATTATGATACTAATGCAAAAGTTAACAGAAGGCAGTTTCCAACTCAGGCTGCTACACCTTTAAACACAGACCCAAGTGCCTCTGGCACTGCTTAAATCTTTTTGGTCAGTGATTTAAGATCACAGAGCGCAAACAGATGACTCCTGTCCTATGAGATTTTCTGAATAGAGGCCATCTCTTTCTTTCTGCAAGATCTACTTAATTCACCAGTTGGCAACGTACTACATTTTCAAATATGGTTTGCCAAGAGGAGAGAAAGGAAATGCAATGGTTTCACCCCTTAATGTGTCACATGAAGGATTTGGGACCACAAAAGTACCATTCAATCCTGATTCAGTAATTCTTGTTCTAATAACCAAGCATTCATGTAAAGATGAACATACAAAAAAAAAAAAAAACCTATTGAAGATCTTACTTGTAATAAGAGATTAGACAAATTAAAATGCAACAGGATAAAATACTGAGCAATGGAAAATGGTTATTTCCAAAAATTATTTCAATGAGATGGAAAATATTCCTAAGTTTGCTAGACATAGCCAAATACAAAACATATAAAATAGGTTTCCTATTGTTTTTAGAAAATACATGGATACATAGAAAAAGAAGCATTTAGAAAATATTATTAGAAACGTAAATGAGCATGATTTCTTTTTTGTCCCTATTTTCCAAATTAGCTAAAATTAGCCTCTATTAATTACCTAGCTGGCAAAAACTAATCCTTTAAGAATAGACATGAAAACTGAATTGGTTATAACTGACAATTCCATTAAGTTATCTAATATTTACGTTACTTACTCTTTGGTACAACTACTCCAATAACCAGGAGAGAAGGCATATTTTGCAACAGTAATTCAGGTAAGAAATATCTGTCATCCAACTGTTATAATCAACAAATGGAAATGTTTACACTAATCAGAATGTCTTATGTTTAAGTAGGAGACAATTATACTAAGCAATGTAATACCAAATGCACATCTCTACACGGTACACGGGCACTTCGTAGTCAACCACCAGTACAAGTAACTGGAGACTGTCCAATCAAGTCACCCATTCTCATCTGAGTGCAGACAGATTCTGCCAGGCTAACATCAGACTCTGTTTCCAAATGAAATTCTTCAGGAAGAAACAGTACAGGTAAGCAAGACTACATTTCAGCTCTAGATGGTAACTTCTCTCACCTCAATACAAGAAGAAATAGGAGAAAACTGCTTATCTTCCTTAATATATGGAATAGACATTCATCAACAAATATTCCTCCAAAGGAAAATGCTGCATTTTGATTCTAATCCTAGAGTCTCGTCAAGGTCTTCGACAACTGACATACGGACATATCAGGGAATAGGAAGGAGGTCATAATTTTGAAAGAACAGTTTCTCTGCTTGTCCTTCTCTCTCCTTTTATTACATTAGAAAATCCTGAGCTTAAGAAACAGATTTTTTTCTAACCTCAAGATAAGTAAAAACTGTCAATGAAGCAATGTTGTCTTCCATTTACCGCAGTATTTTATACAAATACATTTTCTCTCTCCAAATAAAATATATGTCCATTTTTAAAGTTCAGATCACAAATATTTTTTTACTTAAACTTGGCATCTCTTAACTTTCACTCGGCCTTCTAACTCTGGACACTACCTGGTCCTGGGGTTGGAGGAATTCTTCCATGTTTAGGGTCTGGCTCTTACACGCACAGAACAAGTGCCAGGAGCTCCCACACCAGCCAAGGAGCACATCACCAGCTTCTTTCTAATTTTCCAAAGATCACAGTATGGTTCATGATTCCTTCACGTAGTACAAAAACTCCTGCTCAAAAGCATGGAGGGGGCAAAGTCTTTAGAGTCCAACTATGTTCTCAGTGCAAACAAGGGCTGAACAGAATACACCTCTTGAGCTTGGCTCAGAGATGCCTAATGTCAACACCACTCTCCAGGGACCGAGGGGGAAAGGGTCAGTCTTGTTTCTCACAGTCACTTTCAGAACACTGACCACTGTATTTGCAGAAAATAAATCACATCCAACCTCCCAGAATGAGCAAAAGAAATACCAACCTGGGAACAGTGGATGGGAACTAGTCCCAGGCCCTGAAAAATTGGATAGTTATTCATTCCCTGTTCTAAGAACCATGAATTAGGAGAACGTGGGAACTTTTTACCTTTTTCTTCTAAAGTGGCTCTGATTTCAAAAACGTTATCCTAAAACCCCAAAGAAAAGTACAAAATAGAAAACTTCTTCATTTTCAGAATGAATGCTAATTTGATTGAGAAATTTATACTGATCCCATTGAAGTAAATGAGTCATTCTTTGTGTCCATGGAGAAGGGCTATAGCTCTGCGCTGTTTGTAAAGGCTTTGGGCACCCAAGAGGCGGCAGCGGGTATCACTTTCAAGAACATGAATTGACTAATGCACTTGCTAAGTATGAAAGCCTGACAATTAAGTTGTGAACTTGCCACCGTGTGCTTATGTTGGCAGCACCGTAGAACCACTCACTAAGGCTTGGTGACGTTGGTATATCAGTGTCTCACAGCTGTGTTCATGGTCATGTGTGGTGATATCCTGCTGAGTGGTGTTCATTAGTATGTTTTTGTTTGCTATCACAGGAATGTTGGAACTTGAATTAGGGCGATGAACAAACATAAATACATTTCTTGTTAAACTTGACAAACGAGGAAGTGAGATGAGGGACATGTTAGTCAAGTTTATGGGGATAATCCCATGAAGAAAACAGCAGTGTACAAATGGATTAAACGTTTTCTTGAGGGGAGAGAAGGCAACCCTGATGAAGGAAGGCTGGGGCAGCCAGTAACAGCAGAACTGAAGAAAACACTGCAAAAATTCATCAATTTGTGAGCCAACCCTGTCAGGACACCAAGTAAACACTGATAAGAGAAACAGTTAAGAAAATCCTAACTGAAAATCTTGGCACAAGAAAGGTGTGGCTCTTGCATCACAACACTGCACCAGCTCACACAGCACTGTCCGGGAGGGAGTTTTAGCCAGGAAACAAACAACTGTATCGGAATACCCTCCCTACTCACTTGATCTGGCCCCCAATGACTTTTTCTTTACCTGAAGATAAAGGAAATAATGAAGAAAAAACATTTTAACAACAACTCAGGACATCAAGGGTAATATGACAACAGCTCTGATGGCCAGACCAGAAAAAGAATTCGAAAACTGCTGTGAAGGGTAAAATGGGCACTGGCATCAGTGAAGAGCTTCCCAAGGAGTGCGCCGAAGGTGACCACAGTGATTCTCCCCAATGAAGCATGCAGCACTTTTTCTAGGATGAGTTCGAGAACTCAACTGTCAGACTTTGTATATAGAGAGGAGACTTCATGGTTCAGAGTACCTGAATATAAAAAGTGGAATGTTCTAACACTTAATGACCCCTAACCTTCACTAATGTCTTGTTCTGCTTTCATTTTAATGACTGTAACAGGACTGCCTGGACAGAAACTGATAATGGAAGAAAAACACGTCTGAGACCCTTTGGACCTCACACACCGTTTATCTCCTAAGAGATAATAATGTGTGTGACTGGAGGCTCCTCTCCCTTTTACCTAGGCAGGTGCCAAGCAATACGCTCCGTAGACCTGTGCAGATGGGGATTCCCAGGCAAGTTATTCTCAGCAACAAAAGGATGAGAGCAGATCCCTGGGGGAGAGAGTGGCACCTGTGTTATAAAGGGAGTTCATTCTCCTGACTTCAGAAAAAGCCAGTTGCAACTATGGCTAAGGGTGTGTGTGCAATATATACACATACATACATGCCATTTAATATTTTAAGTTCAATTGGGTCTTCAAGTCTTAACTCTACATAGTAGAAATTATTCTGCTTAACCTGTTTAGCACAACCATCTTATAATGAACAAGAAAAAGCATTCGGTCATGACAGAGGGTTTCATCAAAAGGTTCCTCTGCAGGCATACAGTGGGTGGCAAAATAAACGTATATACATTTTTAAAAGAAAAAACTCTATTTAAATCGTAATATTCAACACATACTGACAACAAAAGATGAATACAAGTCACGGTGAGCACTTCTTGTAATTGCAGAGTCAAATGTGGCTTGAGTATACATTAAGACAGTTTTTTTCTTTCTTAAATATGTATACATTGTTTTGGCACCCTCTGAATTTGACGGCTTGCCAGAGGTCGTATTGCTTAAGTCATCTCAAGTATGTTAAATACTGGTAGCATCCTCTGCTTCTGGCAGAGATAAATGGCTTCCATTTGGAAACATTTCACTTTATATTTATTCAAAAACCCATCAGCAGGATCACAAGGAACCACAAAAAAGTATAAAAAGGTGAAATTCTTTACCAATGACTAAATTTCACCAGTTTCTAAAACTTACATATTGATTAGCCCAAAAAAACTTTTATTAAAAAATGAGAAACACAGACAGTACCAAAAATACCACTAAGGTCTTCTATATAATTCAACAATTATGTCCTTCACACTGGACAGGAGATGGCAAAATTATAGAGTTGAATTGTGAGCAGATAAGTATTTCCTGAGAGAGAATAACACTGTGACATTTTCAAATTTCTTACAGTATAAAAACCAAAACTTTAGGACTTTTTGAACACAAGACCTGTAAAGCACAAACTGGTTCCAATATGGATGATGTACAGAAGATTCTAAGCATATTGCTATAATCTCATTATCCACCATGCATATATTATCTTCAAGAAAATCTAAGAATTAACAGAAAATAGGCTCTTTCACGGCAATCAAATCTTTAAATAATTCCTTTGTCTTTATATTTCCTTATTGCCCTCTCAGTTAAAAAAAAATTAAAATTTACATAAAACTTCTCCATTTACTTCAACGTCTTCATTAAATGTTAACAAAATAACATTTTTCATAATTAATTACTAGAATTAGAAAAATAAATTCCAAGTTGCTGAGGAGGGGGGATTTCATTACTGTTCCACACTTTAGCAAACCTTCTACCTCCATCTTTACTCCAGGCTGAGTCAAGTAAATTAAATCTTGGCTAGAAAGGAGATATGTTAATTTAGTGACCCTTTCTGTAGCAAAAGGAAGAGAATGTTAACACTAAATGTTCTTCATTTTTTTTTAATTAACCCATAAGACTTTATATATTTTTAGTTATTTCTGATCTATTTGTTTGTTGTATCTAAGAAGAATTTTAAAGTATCATTAACATTTTGAAGCACTATAGCTAAAAGCACTTTAAAATTCTTTATCACTCACTAACCGGGAGAAAGGAGTCTTAATTAACAACCAGTTTGTCCATCAACTACAACAGTACTCCATATGAAAGATGATCCAAGATCCATCCATGGTTCATGTGCTATGTCCCAGGCACTATACGCAGCCACGGAGAGGCAATGTTGATGGAAGAAGACAAACGCTGCACTCGACTGCAGGAATCTTAAACAAACTTCTACAGCTCCACCTCTCGAAAATGTGCTTCCTAATCAATCAGTCCTAACTAGATTTGAACAAATTTCCTCCTCACACTGACACTGATAAATGGGAAAATTTTTATTAAGAAGTATAATCTTCTCCAAGCAACGGTATGATGGCTACGCTTTTATAAATAATCTAGATGGCTAAAGATTCACCAGGATCCTTTGGGAAATTCTGGGCAAGAATACAGGGACAGAGGCCACCAGAAAGTGTGGTCAGAGCTGGCTCTTTTCTGGTGCTAAGGAAGCCGGCCCAGGGAAGGCTATAAGGCATCCCATCCAAATGCTCTGGCCAGCGTTTTACTGTCCATGGGAAGGACTCCCTATGCAAGAGTCTGGATCTGAAATAAATCCATAAATAACCTCCATCTGTGGCAGAATTAGTGGCTGTGTGTGAAGAGAGTAAGTTGCGGAAAGGCCATTGTTCAAACGGATTCATGACAATACCATGTGTCCAGTCATCTCACAGGGTTAAGATTCCAAAAACTTATTCTATCAGAATTGTAGTCCATAAAACAAACAACTACTAGGTTTAATGATCTTTCCTAAATAGTAAATTGAGATTTGTTTTTTTTAAAATACTGAATCTTAACTTTCCTTAGCCATATCTTTTAAAGAATCTAGAAACATCATCACCATCCAAGGTTTTGTTTAAAAAAAAAAAAAAAAAGAATCCAGAAACAGATTTAGTTTTATGCAAAGATATAACTGAAGACAAATTCAAGTTTGGTGTTAAAAAAAAAAAAAAAAATCTCCCACCTTCACTGGCCCCAAAACCATCAATGATTTCTCAACACATACATAAAAAGGGTTCAAATTCTTCAACCAGTAACTGAGTTGTAGGCAGTCAGCGCTGACCTAATTTTTCAAACCCATTTCCCTCTATACCACTTCACACATTCATCACTCCAGGCAAACTGAACTATTCTTTCTTATCTGAAGACACTCATTGCTTTAGTTTCTTCTGTACCTTGCCTCATATATTCTATATGCATTAAGCGTCCCCAACACTGCTCTACAATTCCAAATTGCACCCACCCTGCTATGCCTAATTCAAGGGCATGTGCCAGAGCCTCCTGTGAAAACACCCACACTGTGGGCTCCCCAGGTAAGTCAGAACGTGAGCTCTGAATATACCTCCCCCTTTTCAACTCTTCCATGCACTAGACAGGCCTTGAGTAAAATACTGAGCCTCACTAACCTCAATCAGAACAACACAGGATCATAACAACTACTTTACAAAGTTTGGAGTTTCTGAGCAACGTTTAATGCCATGGGCTCACATCTCAATGCTAACCATTGCAGTGGGTCTCACCTTTGAAAACAAACTCAAATACCATGACCCTTAGCTTTCTCGCTGGTCTGATGGGAGGAGGTGCACACATTTTATAACAGAACAATAATATAAGAGAGTCAGTGGGGAACCCTTGGCCCCAACCCCGGGTCTCTACACTCCTACATTCCTTCCTCGGGATCACCACCCTTCTGCCCTCTGGCTCCCACTGCACCACGGGCTCCCCTCCCCATGGTATTACTTGCTTGCCCCGTCAGAAGCTTCTCCTCTGATGGCACTTTGCCTAGACTACCTAGCATTTGAGCAAGGCACCCTGACAAAAATAAATACATTAGAAAAACACTCTGAAGCAGTAGTTCTCAACCGTCCTATTGCTGCGACCCTTTAACACAGTTCCTGCGGGTCTCGACCCACAGGTTAAGAACCACTGCTCTGAAGAGTGCCAATGAAAATCAGAACATTTAAGAGATTTTGAGATGAAAAACAAAGGAAATGCTTATAGAAATGTTGCTTATTCGTTAGGATCCAGTTCAGATAATAATACCTGAAACTGATCAAATGCCTACCAGAGGTAGAATACTATCACAGGTATTGGACTGGGGGCTTCTGCAGTTTCCCCCACGAAGGTCCCTTAACCTTGGAGCCACTATCACTCTTCATCAATTCATTTGTAATATTATCTATCACACCCTGCCCTGAATTTTAATTTTATATTACTTACACTACAAGTTCAGAAGCTCCAGGTGCATAAGGCTTATGTATGATGACCTTTGTTTCCAATACATTCCCTATCCTTTCTCCCTACAGAATAGGAAGTAAACAAATGGAGAGCTCAAAGCTTCTCAAAATAAATCATCCAAATCATGAGATAATTCAATATCTCAGGGTTCCTCTGCCAAGTGATTCATCACCTCAGAGATCCCAAAATCAGGCTTGGCGCCCATAGCATAGTGGTTACAGTGCCAGCCACAAACACCAGAGCTGGTGAGTTCAAACGCGGCCCAGGCCAGCTAAACAACAATAACAACTGCATCAAAAAATAGCCAGGCGTTGTGGCGGGCACCTGTAGTCCCAGCTACTTAGGAGGGTGAAGCAAGAGAATAGCTTGAACCCAAGAGTTTGAGGCTGCTATGAGCTGTGATGCCACAGCACTCTACCCAAGGCGACAGCTTGAGATTCTCTCCCCCCGCCCCCCCCAAAATCCCAAAATCAAGGTTTGACTAGATCTAGAACAGCCTTCTCTTATCTAGCTAAGAATTCAATAAAAGTTTCTCAAAGTTAAAAGAGTAAGTTTTACCCGAGCAGGGTTTTTATTACCAGTAAAAGAGTAAGAAACAACAGCAAACGGTCAACTGAAACTACAAGTGGAGAAGAAACAAAACCTCTTTCTGTCCCACCAAAGTTTACAGTGTCCAGGAGACATAAATATTCTCTTCCCCTCCAGTCAAATGCTTTTCTTAGAAAGGTAAATTAATGCTTTACACTCCATTCTCATGAGTAGTTATAAAAATCAAGTAGCATACACTATGGTAGAGGATTTTAAGTTATTAGTCACATTAATGGAAGTTGAGCTATAGGATACATTTTGACCTTGCTGCTGTCCAATATGCATCTCACCTCATTAAAACATCTGTTTCCTATCTCCAGCATTTCAGAATCAGTAAACTCAGGACAAAATGGAATGCTCCACCCCAACTTATGGGGGGGGAGGGGTGAAAGCTGGTAGTAGTGAGAGAGGACGGTTGTGATTCTAGAATAAAATACTGACTTTCCCCTCCTATCTGTAGTACATTCCTTGACAATGGGAAAAAAAAAAACCAACCAGAAGCTTCAGTTTAATTCCGAGTTCACTAAAGCCTGAGAAGCCAAATGCTGAAAGAAATTCGTCTGGCAAACCTGCCGTGTTTTGTGGGGCCCTCCTCACCATCCAGTCCCTCCTGGGCTGTGCCAGCTCAAGACCTCCTTGGGATGCCAGAGGTGAGCTCTCAGAAAGGCTCGCCTCAAGCTAAAAATCAAGTCGGTTAATCAAATCAACAAACAATAAGCAGAAAAAAAGCCAGAGGGGGAAAAACCTGCTCTCCCGAGATTTTTGGATCAATTCCAAGAACTCTGCTTCTCCCACTGCCAGCAGCACCTATCAATTCCCATAGTAACCAGCCCACGGCTTTCCAACTGGTCCAGGGGGTGGGGAGCAGGCAAGCTGCAGGCAGAAGCTCCTGACTGCACGACCCAAAACCCCAGGCACCAACCCCACAGTGACTCAGGGGCTCAAACCTCCTGCCTGCTCATTCTTTAATTTCCAGATTCCTTGGATGGTTCCCTCCTTTTCTTTCTTCAACTTGAGGCTGAGCCAAAGGAGGGAATCTTTCTCTAAAACTCTGAACAAAACAGTTTTCGGTTTTATGATACAATTTTTGTTGAGGTCTACTTGGCAGTAAAAGCAGTCATGGCCCCTTCACTCTAACTGTGCACAAATGTTTACTGCTGAACCCTTTGCTTCAACCCTTACTGTGGGGGAGGGGAGCAAGGGATTTCAGATCCAGGAAAGGGAATGAAAAGGAGTAGATGAAAGAGCTCTGAAGTGGCTGGAGACGACCTTATCTTCCAGAACAGGATTCATTAAACTGTGGTCAGAAGTGGGAACAGGAGCGAGAAGAGCACCAGGTTCTTCTGTCCAGCACACTCACCCAGGATACTGCTACGGTCAGGAACCAGGGCTCCTTATGGTGATTTCGAGGGAGAACGAGGACATCAGAATTGAGGGGGATCGGGAGGATGATTTAAGAAATGCGAGAGGAAAAACAAAATCTACCTGATTCTAACATGTTAATCTACAGAATTAACTACACTGACAAGACTTTTATAACCCAAAAATAAGGTACAGAATCAAACCAGACGCACCCAGCATGGGCTATGAACCAGTTCTGCAAGGTCTTGCAGACTCTGGCATCCGCCCTTTCTTTCGGACGCCACTATATTCTCTCGCCCCCCCCCCATCCTTCCTTCTCTCATTCCCTGATGTCTGCTCTCTTCTCTCTCTCATCTCTTCCCCCCAACTCTCTTCCCTTCCCTAATATAAATGTATACTCGTATATCCCCAAAAAAAGAAAAGAAAAAAAGGAAAGGAAGGGTGATAATGAAGGTGAGGGGAGGTGCTGTAAAAAGCAGTCAGTACTTAGGCAGCCCGTGTTTAACCCAGGGGACACTGAGTAATGCAATTACAGGGTTATAGTACACGCAGGTGTATATTTTAAATTTCAATAAGCAATAGTTCCAAATACTTTCTACTGAGGATTCCACAGCAATATGGATAAGCTCTTTCAACTTTTACCTTTAAACTTTTATAATGGCACCTTGCTGACCAAATATGCCATGATAAAACAAATGATCTTAAAATATTCAGCATCACCAAAAGTATACAGGAGATGAAGGGACTATATGGAGACAGGAACGTTTGTTGTGATAGGCATGTAGGATAACAAATAACTTCCCTCTACACATAGCACCAATAACAGATCTTTGTAAGATAAACTTTTAATAAAACCTCATAAATAAAAAATAAGAAATATTTGCACTATATAAAAACAAACTGCTGGGCAGCACCTGTAGCTCAGTGAGTAGGGCATTGTTCCCATATACCGAGGGTGGCGGGTTCAAACTCACCCCTGGCCGAACTGCAACCAAAAACTAGCCAGGCATTGTGGCGGGCACCTGTAGTCCCAACTACTTGGGAGGCTAAGGCAAAATAATTGCCTAAGCCTGAGAATGGGAGGTTGCTGTGAGCTATGATGCCACAGCACTCTACTGAGGGGGACAAAGCAAGGTTCTGTCCTTAAAAAATATATTAAATAAATAAATAATAAAAACAAATTGCTAGAGCATCAATGCTTTAAAAAAAGTCTAAATTAATATATACATTTACTACAATCCTAAGAAAATTATGAAAAAGAAGAGCGAAAGGGAAATTAGCTTTAATACCTGCCTGACAGTAAACATGTTACACAAATGTAATAATTTAACAGATGCAAAACTGGTCCATGAGTGGCCATCAAGTCAATGGATGCAACAAAAATGCTAAAATGACTTCAGAAATTTGGTAAAATAAAATATGACATCAGTATAGAAAAAATAAATTACTCATTAAATAGTTTTGGCACAACTGTGTAACCACATGGAAAAGAAAATGGGCTACCAAATTATACCAAAATCATCTGAAATTGATCAATTTCTTTTAGAAACATAAAAAAAGAAACCACAAAAACTATCATTTTTTCATAATCTTGGAAGGCTTACGACCCTTCTAAGTAGAATATAAAATCCCCAAACCATAAAAGATTAATAAATTTGATTATACAAAAATAAAAAATTTATACACAGCAAAATTTACCACAAATGACAAAATACAGACCCACTGGGGGAAAGCAACAGCTCCTATCACAGGAAACAGCTAATTTCCTTTTTATACAAAAAGATTATCGGCTCGGTGCCTGTGGCTCAAGTGGCTAAGGCGCCAGCCACATACACCCAAGGTGGCAGGTTCGAATCCAGCCTGGACCCGCCGAACAACAATGATGGCTGCAACCAAAAAAAAAAAAAAACAAAAAAAAAGTGGTGGGTGCCTGTGGTCCCAGCTACTTGGGAGGCAGAGGCAGGAGACTCGCTTGAGCCCAGGAGTTGGAGGTTGCTGTGAGCTGTGATGCCACAGCACTCTGCCCAAGGGGATAGCTTGAGGCTCTGTCTTAAAAAAAAAAAAAAAAAGATTATCTTCATAGATAAATGGGCAAAGGATCATAAGAATCAGTGCACAGAAAGAGCAAACAGTAAGTAAGTGATAGTATATTCAACCTCACTTATAGCAAGAGAAATGCACAGAAAAATAGAAATAAAACTTCATTTCTTGCCTAAGAAATCGGTAAAGATCAAAAGGTTACATCACATACACACTGTTAGCAAAGGAAAAGAAAAAGGTGTATGTTGCAAAGAGGAATGTAAATCTGTACAATGTCTAAGGAGGACAGTGTAGCAATACTTAAAGATATGAAGATACATATTCTTTAACTCAGAAATTCCTCTATGTATAACTACATACTTGTAAGTTCTAGAACAGCAACTGTAGCATTTCTAATAATATCAAGAGATTGGAAGCAACTTAAAGTCCATCATTTAGAAACTTAATAAACTACATCCATAAATCAGAATAAAACAGATGAAAGTATAGTATAGCATGTTACCATGTGTGTAAAAAATACATTTTTATAATGCATATATACAAATGCAAGGTGGCAATTCTGGATTGGATCCTGGAAAAGAAAAAGGACATTAGCAGAAAAACTGATGAAATCCAAATAAATCTATAGCTTAGTTTCGTTGCATAAGCTTTGAATCTTATTCTGTGGGCATGTAACAGCTACATAAAAACACAAAAATCAAGTTTTTAAAAATCTAATTACTTTCTGATTAAACTTAAATCATCCATGATATATACTTCTATATACTGCTAATGAGAAACATCAAGAATATATATATTGCCTCAATACTTTTAAAATACTTTCCTTACTGCACCTAAATATATACTACATTAGGCTTGCCTGTTAGATTTTAGGTCCTTAAAGGGAGGGGCTGTGTCAAACTCATCTCTGTACTCAAAGAATATGGGGAGTATTTGCCACATGAGAGCTCAACAAGTGAAAGCCAGAATTGATATATTTTGATCCAATCTTTAGCTAGTGAGAAATTTTGTATTCTAAATATCCCAGTAATTTTAAGGGTTTCCTTTAATTTTCAGTTTACAATGACACAGAAGAGAAAAACCAAGGGACAGAGAGGGGCGAAGGGATTCTCACTGAGAATTTAGGTGGGAAAACACAGAGAAGCATTTTAATAATACTACCCTCCAAGTTAACTTTCTAAATATCCTCCTGTTTTAGGTCTAGAGAGAATATAAAGACAGACGAAACACAATCTTTATAGTACAAGTGGGCATATACAGTCAAGACTTGAGAAGCTGAAACTATGAAACTGCCTTGGGTCTTCAATGTTCTCCATAGAGGCTCAGAGAAAAGTTGTTTCTTTTGCTGTGTAGAAACATGATAAAACTTCAGTTTAGACAAAGGTTTTGGTCTATTATGTTTTCTCAGAAAAAACTCATGGATAGCATGCTTAAGAATGTCTAGGCAGGGCGGGTGCAGTGGCTCACACCTTTAATACCCACTTTGTGGGAGGTGGAGGTAGGTGTATCACCTGAGCTGGTAAACGCCAAGACCAGCCTAAGCAAGAGCGAGACCCCATCTCTACTAACAATACAAATCCAGCCAGGCATCATGGCCGTAGTGCCTGTGGTCCCAATTACTTACAAGGCTGAGGCAAGAGAACTGCTTGAGCCTAAAAATAAGAAGTTGCTGTGAGCTATGATGCCACAGCACTCTACCCAAGGTGATAGAGTGAGGCGTTCTCTCAAACAAACAAACAAACAAAATAATGTCCAGGCAAAAGAGAGTTCTTTCAAATTCCATTGATGCATTAACTTTCTAAATATTCAAAATCTAAAAGATAAATAACTTAGAAAATACTCTGAATTCCTTAAAAATATTTTTTAAAAAAACTACTAAGTTTCTCCTAAAAGCATCAACAGTCCTCTCTGTCTTCACAAACTCAGAGCTTTAGGACCAACACCATCCAGAAAGACTCTGGCAAACCACTTCATCTCTGTAAATACACATTTTTCATCTAGAAAATAAAAAGATGACAACAAAGTTTCTTTCCAGGTGAAATTCTGTTATGCCTCTTTTGTTCATACCCCAAGCGCAAGACTTTACAATCTCTTCATACACACACACCCCCCAGCACGTGCATCTGGGTGTTGAGAGGCGGAACTACCTGTAATATTCACTACTTATTTCCATAGTGGCTCAACATAAAAAGCAAACAATAGTGGCATAGATAAGCAGTTCTCAAATGGGAAAGGGATTTATTCGGTAATATTTTTAAAATAAATGACAATGTATGTGTTATACAGTGAAACATTCACTTAATTGCTTATTTATTCACATAAAGGATTATGAAAGCTTCAAATCTGGCTTTCCTGTGATCTTTAATGTCCTCGTTAGTCTCTGTGTAACTTCTATGAGTTCTTTTTTGAAATGTATCCTGCTACGTGATATTTTTATTACAAAGCACGGGAGATCAGAGTACTAGGAGAGAGGAGCGAGAATACTTATCCACGCACAAAGACAAATCAATCGTCAGTGGATAGTTTTCTCCTAGCTTGTTTAACATAATCCTTAGCTCTAGACTTTTGGCTTGAAATATGATTGTTTAAAAAGCAAAACAAAAGTCTGTGAGTGGCAGTTAAATGCATGCTGTATGTTTGTGTTATCAACTGAAATTTTCCATTATAAAACACACAAATAACATTGGAATACCAACAAATTAAGCTTTTGTTTCCAAGAAGTTTTTTTTTCCCCCCTACATAACTAGCATTTTATGATACAGGTTCTTCATAAATCATGTAAGGACAGAGTTTTATAAGAAACATACAAATAAGTTCAAATTTCCAAGGTGAAGGATACATTTGATTTGCCCAGGATTTGAAATAATATCCCTCTTTAAGGTTGAACCAGAAAAGCCTTCCTGAAGAAATGAACTTGACTGTGTTTCCAAGGAGGGAAAGATGCCTGACAGGTGGCAAGAAGAAAGGGGGAACACAGGTAAGAGAAATGAACAGGCAAAAGCTGCCCCTGTGTTTTCTCAAGAAGCAGAGTGACAGGGTGACCCGATGTGTGAGGAAGATTGTTTTAATCAGCACAAACAGGAGGGAGAGAATCTACGTGCTGTGGCACAGCTGGCCTCAGGTCTCTCACTGGTACAGGACAAGGCTGGATTGAATGATGTCCCTGGCCCTGTTCAGCTGACAGCTTGCACCCTAGGAGACACCACAACATGTACCTAATGCAGGGCTCCCGGCTTATCAGCCCCATTTAACAGATGAATAAAGCGAGGCTCAGAATACAAATGCGGTCTCCAGCTAGAGAGTTTTAGAAATAAAAAGGAGCAGACATGATAACTACGGTGGAGAAAGAAGTGGCATATGAAGACTTAACAACTTCAGAAACCAAAGCTTCTGAACATAATTCATTGATAAATAAGTATTACATTTTTAAAATTTTCTTAGGAGATCAACAGGAAGAAAGAAATATTCCCCATCACACTAGACAACCGTTCAAAGGAAATGGAAAAGAATAACAAATACTATTTTCTACTTTGACACCAACAGTCCTTTAAGGGACACTGAAGGAGGTAGTGCCTACTCCTGCCCCAGCTGCAGCTCTCTTTAATTATGCATCCCCCTGCCTGTGGGGTCCACGGTGAAGCAGGTGTGATGCTGCAGAGACAAGACATTCCTTAGCTATTAGAACAGAGACTGGCAGTCACCTGAAAACTTCCTCCAACCCTCACACTTAGCTTTACCTCCAATGCACAGATTCTAAAACTAGGGATTATTTTTATATAAAACCTTAAAGGTAATTATAATAATTTACTTAGATTAACTATTTAATTCACATCTGGTAACAGACTATAGTGCATAAATTAAAGCAGTCTTTAAAAATATTCAAAGCCAAATATTGTAAGTTACTTATTTATAAATAACAAGTTCCTCAAATTTAGCCCTTACCCTGTGCCGTTTTTTACACATGAAATACAAGATTAAAGGATACATCCTCTGCTGATGACAGCCACTCTATTAAACAATTAGAGAGTATCCATTACAATATCCCATAACCTGACAACTGCAGAAAGAGACACATGCCCAGAGCTAAGGACAAAGATAGTGCCTGTAGCCTTGTTTATAACCAGGAACTATCAGGAAAAAACTGGCAGATGAGCAATAGGAAAATGGCTGAAAAGCTATGGCATATTAATCCCTATGACTACTCTACATAGTATCAGGCAGCAGTTAAAAAGGGTAACCTCGATTTGCATGAACCAACATGAAAAGATAATCCACAGCATGTAACTGAATGAAAAAAAGTTACAGATATTAAATATAATGCCAATTACACAGTTTCTAAAATATAAAAATGCAATTCTTTTATATTATAAAGGAAAACAAAAATACCAAATTAGCCAAGTATTAACCTGTGAAAATTAAGTAGGGAACCCAAAACAAGAGAGGTAGGGATAAACGGGGGCTTATACCTTATAAATGGACTTAGTACTTCTATTAAAATTTTAATTTAAAAACAATACCTCACAAGAACATAGTAAGTTTATCAAGTTACTTGATATTAAATAAAACAGTGAAATAACACTATCTCTGAAACTACGGCTAAATGAAAAAATCAAGAAGCAAATGCTGGGCAGAATGTAGGACCCAGGGTGGAATAAAAGGACCCTGTCCTCCAAACATCAGAGGTCTGTGCTCTGATCACGGAGGTGCAAAGAGGCCACTGCGGTGCACTTCCCCTCATGGCTGTAAGCCCCGTCTCTCCAGGTGAAGTGACATCCAGGCATTTAAAGAACCAATGCCCTTCTCCCCACTCCACTTCAATTTTCACTTTACCCCTTTTCTGAGCCAGATATTAAAGACCAGGACATTCAAAAGCATCTGACATATGGGGATAATTAGAAAGTAACCACACAGACCTGATGCAATAGCTCACATCTGTAATCCTAGCACTTTGACAGGCCAAGGTAGACAAAAGTTTGGGCCCAGGAGTTCAAGACCAGCCTAGGCAACACACTGAGGTCCCCACCGCTACAAAAAATTTTTAAAAGTCAGCCAGGCATGAAGGCTCACACTTGTGGTCCCAGCTACTCAGGAAGCTGAGACGGAAGGACTGCTTGAGCCTAAAAGTTCAAGGCTATTGTGAACTTGATACCTCTGCCACTATACTACAGCCTGGGTGGCAGAGTGAGAACCTGTCTGGAGGAGGTAGAGGAGAAAGGTGGCCATGTGTCCCCAGGGAAAGATGAAAGCTCAGAAATGATCTGAAAAGGCCTTAATTTTTATACCTCAGCCTACTACAATCAATAAAACAAAAACAGTAACAAAAAAAAGCAGCAAATCCTGAGAAGGGGGGAAAAATCTGATTTCCAGAGTTACATTACTAGATTCAACTGGAAAAGTCCAATTTTCAACAAAAATATCATAAGAAAAATAAACAGGAAAGTATGAACCACTCAAAGTAAAAAAAAAAAATCAACTAAAACTATTCTTGAAAAACAGTTGCTGGCAGATCTAGCAGACAAAGATTTTAAAATAACTATCTTAGAGATAAACAAGGAACTAAAGAAGATGTGGACAAAGTAAAAAAAGGTACATGAACAATAAGGAAATATTGAAAAGAAGATAAGAAACCTAAAAAGAAACCAAAAAGAAATCCTGGAGCTAAAAAGTACAATAACCAAAATGAAAAATTCACCAGAGGGATTAAAAGGCAAATATGAAAAGGCAAAAGAAATAATCAGTGAACTTAAAGATAGGATAATGAAAAATATTAAGTTCTGAAAAACAGAAAAAAAGATTATAGAAATGTGAACAGAAGCCAGGCACAGTGGCTCTTATCTGTAATCCCAAGACTTCAATAGGTCAATGTGGGGAGATGGCTTGAGGCCAGAAGTTTAAGACCAACATGAGCAACAGAATGAGAGTGAGACCCCATTTCTACAAAAAAAATTTTTTTTCATTGACCAAGTGTGGTAGCCCATGTCTACAGCCCTAGCTACTGGGGAAGCTAAGACAAGAGTATCCCTTGAGCTCAGAAGTTTAAAACTACAGTGAGCTTTAACTGCACCACTGCCCTCCACACGGAGCAACAGAGTAAGACCCTGTCTTAAAATAATAAATT
>CAUYQV010001989.1:0-12231 GCA_963574575.1 Galagoides demidoff | reverse complement strand
GTTGTGCCCAGTAGAAGGATCTTAGAGGAAAAGATGTGCTTACATTTTCTCCTGGAGTTAATACAACTGTGTCTGGTGGTGACTACCTGATTCCTGCCTCCACATGCACCTTCAGCACTTTCTCAGCTCTGCTGTTTGTGGACATCGCTGGTAGATGAAGCCGGGTGGGGGGGTGGGAAAGGCTTTTCTAGGTCTAGGCTTTTCTTTGGGTACAGTTTAGTTGACTGTGTATGTTTATGAATCTCTTATGTTATTTGTATCAAGAAAGTATGGAGAAGAACCCTTTATAAACAATGGAACCGACTCAGAAAACAGCCCATTTCAGTATGTGAAAACGATTGACTTTCCACAACGGCCATTTCTGTGTGTTTGTCACTATTGTAAAGTCATAGTGACTATAATAACAGCATTGTCTCCTGGGCGAAAGTTGTTGAAGTGACGTTATGTTTCCCATGACTGGAAGACATACCCTTGCTCCCTTTGAAACTTGGCTTTCCTGTGGAGCACCCTTTAAGCTCCGTGAGTGCAGGGGCTTTTTTCATCTCATTCTCTGTCTTTCCTCCTGGGCTTAGGACAGCAGCTGTCATATGGAAGGTGCTCAGGAACTATTTGCTCTGTGACTAGGACATCAGAAACCTCTTTCCACTAGTGAGGATCCCACTTGCCCTAAGGTGTGGGGTCACCCCAGCCTGGCCTCTGCACAGCCTGCCTTGAGCTCTTTGACTGTTAAGCATTTATACCACACTCTTCAGCATTTAGTCTTCTATGGCTTTATATCGTCACATAAGTGTTTCGTGTATCCTGTTTGCCCACTCATAATGTGAGCTCCTGGAGGTCAGGGGTCATCTGTTTAGTACTATTCTTAAGGATAGCCTCAATATCCAGTGCCATATGCAGAGAATGCAAAAAGTACGTATGCACATTTTAAGAAAGAAAACTATTAAAATTGTAATACTCAACATGTACCAGTCACAAAAGATGAACACAGTTCATGTTGAGTACCTCTTGTAATCAGATGTCAAAGTGATATTGGACTTGATATTGGATTTGCAGGCTCTTGGTTTTTACGATTCAATGAAGACAGACCACAGGATAGAAGTTAGGTTTTAACAGGTATTACAGCTCTTACAAAGAGCCAAACCTTGCAGAGCAGGATAAGATAGGGTTTATACAAGTGTCACAGCTCTTACAGAGAAACAAACTTCCTTGCAGAGTAGGATCCAAGTGTTATAGCTCTTCCTCCTCTGCTCTCTCCCTCAAAGGTCTGTGACTATCTGCGCCTAAGCGCGCTACTCAGGGGTTTATATAGGGGCAGTTGTCCAATGAGCTGAAAGCTGAGCTGATTGCTCTAGTTTCTCCTGAAAATAGACCAATCAGGAGCAGAATTGAAAATGGACCAATTAGGGATGCACTGGAGGAATCGCCAGTGTTTTCCCCTGCTTGTCCAGTCTTTTTTGCTACAGGATCCTGTGGTGGGAGAGGAAAGCTCCCTCCGCTTACCCCAGCCTGCCAGTTCCTCTGCCGGCTGTTGCCGCCAAGACGGAGGCGGCAGGTCCCCCAGCCCCGCTCAGCTGAGCAGGCTGGGGCGCCACTTTGTCCCGTATCATTCCTCCCTCTCCGAGTAGAAACTCTAACTGCTGTTAGGGAAAAAAGGTAAAGACTCGATCTAACTGCTTCCTTCTGGAATGATAGAAGGGGCAGTTAGGGTTTCTCCAGAGGGAAGAGTGATAACAGGGATCTGTGGTAGAATCAGGTGTTAGACTGGAACCATCTTTATTGTGGGTGGCCTGGTTTGAAATTTCTGCAAAATGTATATTTGATTAGTATAATTAGTAAAAGGCCAAGGTAGGATCATGTTAGGTTAGAGGCATTACTTTAGTGATGCTGTTGTTTTCTAAATAACTTCAAACTCTCCTTAGGCTCACAAGAGTAAGTGGACTGTGGTTGACTTTCTTCAGCGTCTTCGTCTGTAGAAGGTGGAGGGTTTCAGGCTTTTACATGTGAGTGATGTATCCAGGAATTCACACCCATAACTTTAACAGCTGTAGAATAAGACAAGATAACAGAAAAGAGACCTTCCCAAGTTGGGGTTAGGGAAGGAAGAGTTTTGATCATGACTAGATTCCTAAGAGAGAAAAGCTCCTTTAGTGCTAAATGTGAAAATGTAGTTGGGAAATCCATGGACATAAATGGTTATTCCTATTTAGTATGTTATGTTTAGTATGTAGGACTTTTAGGCATGATTAGGAAAGCATGAAGAGAACAGTTATCCCAATTGCAGCTCAAAGGCTGAGAGAAAAATTTGGTAATCAGCTTTCCAGACACTAGTTACAGATTTAGGGGATAAAAGACCAGGGTTAGAAGTATGGAAAAGGTTGCTCCAGTGTCCAGGAGAAATTTTATCTCCTGGCTCTCCACTATAAGGCAAATCCGGGGCTCTCGAGGGGTGATGACAGGAGCCAAGAGAATCTGTCCCAGGAACCGTCATTCCAGTGTAGGCGCAGATGGGATCACTGTCCTAGGAGGCCTTCGCCTCTGGGGACAGGCCACCCTCCAGTGGTCACCCTCACACTCTGGACAGGGGCCAGCCGATGCTGCTGCTGGGGACAGTCTCTTCTGAAATGGCCAGTCTGACCACATTGGACACACTTGTTCTTCGCCTCTCCAGCCTCCCTCTGCCCCGGAAAGGTGCCCATGTGTCGGAGGGCCATTACTAGAGCTGCCATTCTTTTTTGATCCCTTCTCTTTTTCCTCCTCTTTCTCCTGATCTCGGTTATAAAAGACCATGGTGACCATTTTAAGATTCTCCAGGTTATGATCTGGGTCTAGAGTCAATTTCTGGAGTTTTCTTTGAATGTCTGGAGCCGCTTGAGTGATAAATTTGTCTTTTAAAATGCTTTGGCCCTCTATGGAATCAGGTGTCAATTGGGTGTGTTTTCTCATTGCCTCCCTAAGCCGCTCAAGAAATGCTGAGGGATTCTCATTTTTGCTCTTGACAAATAGATAACTTAGAATAATTCACAGGCTTTTTCTTGGACCGGCGCAAACCGTCTAGAATACATGTTAGGAAGTGTTTACAGCAACCAGTCCCCTTCCCCTTCAGGGTCCCATTCAGGATCCTGCCTGCCTTCCCATTGGGTATCTGTCCCTTTCCCCAGGAGACATACCACCATCAGTATTGGACATAAACCATAAATCACCCCACTTTCTTGCCTCATCCAGGACTTCATTTTTTTCATTAAGCGTTAATATCTGATTAAGCAATAATATTATATCCCTCCAAGTGAGGTCAAAGCTTTGTCCTAATCCCTGGAAAACATCTATTTGTCAGGGTCATTAGAAAATTTTCTTAAATTGACTTTAATTTGCTTTAAATCTGTTAAAGAGAATGGTGTGTATATTCATGCCGTTCCCTTTTCACCCCTAGCAGTCTCAATTAAGGGACACAAAGATTATGATTGCCTTCTGGGGGCCTCTGCAGGACCAGAAAACACTCTTGGGACAGCCTCTCCTGGGGCTTTCTGAACATACAGAGGAGGGTGTGGGAGAAGATGGTGGGTTCAATTTAGGTAATAGTAGTGTCTTTTTCAAGAATTCCTAACAGGCCTTACACAATGGTGGGGGTTTGTTCCTGAGAGACAAGACACTTGCACATAGGGTACCTCAGACCGCTTTTCTTCCTCTTTATAAAACACATCTAGTTGGGAGATGTTTTGATTAAGAGTACCCTCTGGGGCGGCGCCTGGGGCTCAAAGGAGTAAGGTGCTGGCCCCGTATGCTGGAGGTGGCGGGTCCAAACCCAGCCCTGGCCAAAAACTGCAAAAAAAAAAAAAAAAAAGTACCCTCTGGGGGCCATTGTTCACCAGTGGCAAGTTGATACTGAGGCCAGGCCTGGGTGCAAAAGAAAATCATACATTTTTTTTTCAGCGCCTAGGGATCAAACATGTCCCAGTGCTCCAGAATACAGCCCAGGGGGGGGTGTTATCTTGACAAGAGAATACCCATACCCATCTGTGGGAAAGAACAAACGCCCATCATTTTAATCAATCCCCCCTCCAGAGCGTCCCCTGACCAACCCAAGAAGCCTTCTGCCAAACAAAAGCGTCCCTCCAATGCTTGGGGAAGAAACCTGGAGTAGAGTGGCCTCCTCAGCCCTTACGCTTGTCTGGAATTAATCACTCTTACCAATGTAGCGCTTTGTGCCCGCTGGTTCTCCTGTTATTTTGTGTCAGCAGCACACTGAGAAACCAGGTCCAGGGAGCCTTGGTCCCACCTGATCCATGTATTCTTCCCCCCATTTTCTACCCCTTCCCCCATTAGCCTCAGAGTATCAAAGTGGGGATAAGCCCCATCCTGGAGAAAATGGTTGTGCAATGTTAACACATTTAACACTCTAGAATCTGTGCATGCCTTTTACTAAACTCCCTGTAACAAAAAGGAAAATAGGCTTTCCCAGCCTGAGCAGGGTTTGGTGTTAAATATAACAAATTTAGTTACAAATCAGGGCTGAGTTGAGAGATCCTTTGAAACTTTGTATCATAATTACTTGCACTTAGACAAAGTCCTAGAGAAACCTAGCATTATTTTAGAAGAAATTAAATACCCAGAGTCATGAATGGTAGCCAAAGTTCAGGGCCATTTCCCATCCTGGAGAGTCTTTTCACCCTTGGTTTGGGGCTGACTTTTTTCTAACAAGATCAGTTTTTTCCTTAGACACATAAGCCAATTTAGGTGGATTACAATGCAAGGCAATAAAAAGGATCTTACAACATACTTACAGTATTTGAAACACTTAAAACATCTGAAAAATATCAGAACTAACCAGTAACCTATGTACATAAAGTAGTTCTTTACCAACATTCAAAGTATGTGAACTACAAGGTGAGAGAGAAGCAGCAATCTATAGAGATAACTAGGAAACACTTGGGACCATTGAAGAGAATAAGAGCTGGGAGAGCACAAGTTTTCAGAGGCCCTCCCAATTCCTGGGGTCAGAACCATTGCTGGGGACCCCAGGGCCTCTGGGTGCTACCTCAGTACTCGGCTCTCAAGTAGGGAAAAGAAATAAACAGAGGACAGGATCAAGTTCCCTTTGCCTTCTTTCTGAAACTAAGGAGAATCAAAGTTTGCTCCTCTTGCCTGTGACCTGGAAATCAGCTTCTACACTAAGCACATTCACAGGCTGGTGGGGGACCGGGGGAGATGGAATTTAATAACCTCCAATAGAATCATGATAGAGAAAAACAGGACAGAGGTAAGGAGTCCCATTGCACACCACAGATGTTTTCTATCCTCATTTTTCTCAGAACCTTGTTTTTTCTTCTGGCTGGCTCACCAAATCTGATACCAGACTTTTGATACTGGATTTCCAGGCTCTTGGTCTTGACAATTCAATGAATGAATGAATGACCACACGATGGAAGTTAGGTTTTATTTAACAGGTATTACAGCTCTTAGAGAGCCAAACCTCCATTGCAGGGGAGGATACAAGTGTTACAGCTCTTACAAAGAGTCATACCTTCTTGCAGAGGAAGAGTATTAAGTGTCACAGCTCTTACAAAGAGCCAAACCTCCTTGCAGGGAAGGATACAAGATCTGACAGCTCTTACAGAGAGACAAACTTCCTTGCAGAGCAGGATCCAAGCGTTATAGCTCTTCCTCTTCTGCTCTCTCTCCCCCAAATGGCTGCAGTGATCTGCTGAGGTCTTTGCTCTCATGCTCTCTATCCCTCTAAGGTCTGGAGGATGTGCCCCTAGGCTCTCTACTCAGGGGTTTATATAGGGGCAGTTGTCCAATGAGCTGAAAGCTGAGCTGATTGGTCCCTTTTTCTCCTGAAAATAGACCAATCAGGAGCAGAATTGAAAATGGACCAATTAGGGATGCACTGGAGGAATCACCAGTGTTTTCCCCTGCTTGGTCTGGTCTTTTTTTGCTACTGGAGCCTCTGGTGGGAGAGGAAAGCTCTCTCTGCTTGTTCTAGCCTGCCAGTTCCTCTGCCGGCTGCTGCCACCAAGACCGAGGTGGCAGGTCCCCCAGCCCCGCTCAGCTGAGCTGGCTGGGGTCCCACTTTGTCCCGTATCAAAAGGTGACTTGAGTGTTACAAATTTAATACAGTTTTTCTCTTTCTTAAAACGTGTGTACATTTTTTGGGAGCCATTCCGTATATACAGAGTAGGTTTATAGTTACCCGTTGAGTGGATGTTTTGCATGCCATGGGGAAACAGTGAAGATATTCCAAATAGTAGATAATATGTTGGTTGGGCAAACCTTGTGTGCACTTGTGAAACAGTATGAGAGTTGAGAGCAGCGGTTCAAACTGTATTAAAGGGCCGTGGCATTAGGAAGGTTGAGAACCACTGGTTTAGAACTAAATGAAACAATAAGAGGGAATATTTATGTGCTGCATAGAACGTGAATTGCACAAGAATCCTTCAGAATAAGTGCATTTAGCTCATTTTTCCAATGAGGAAATGAAGGCGCAGGAAAGTGGTTAAGACCTGCCCAAGATCATGCCTGGGGGGCAGGGGGAGGGGGCGCTTGGACTCTGCTGTGCTTTCTGGGGGGGGGGGGTATACTTTATACTCAGAGGGGAGATCTAGACGTTTGTACTACTTTTACAGCTGTCAGAGTTGCTCTTTTCAAAATTTCAAAGTAGCATAGAAGGTTGTGATGACTATGAGCTGGATATTCCAGACAGGAGAAGCTGATGATGAAATGGGTGAGGGCTGCTGTGTACTGGAATGAATGAAGATGAGGGGAGGGGAAGGTAGGGCACCCTGAATTCTGAACCTCAGACCGGAGTGATGATTAAAATTCTTTATAGATGTTGGATTCTAGGATCATGATTCACCAGGCCATAGGACAGTGACTGTTAACGTTACTAATTTAGTGTCAAAAAACTTATACCAAATAAGCTAATCCACAGTGACGCTCAGTATGGTAATGCATCTTTGCCTAAACACTTAACTGGATTTGAAAGGCCGGCAGTAGTAATTTACCACGTGGGTGTGACTGAGGGTTTCCTTTGCACTCTGGCCTTTAGTTTTATCCTTCTGTGGAGTCTTTTTGTTTGATTGTTTGTTTTTGAGACAGAGTCTCACTTTGTCACCCTCGGTAGAGTGCTGTGGTATCATAGCTCCCAGCAACCTCAAACTCTTGGGCTCAAGCGATTCTCTTGCCTCAGCCTCCCGAATGGCTGGGACTATAGGCGCCTACCACAACGTCCCTTTTTAGAGACGAGGTCTCGCTCCTGCTCATGCTCAGGCGGGTCTCAAACTCGTGCGCTCAGGTAATCCCCCCACCTCGGCCTCCCAGAGTGCTGGGATTACAGGCGTCAGCCACCGCGCCCGCCTTCCTCCTTTGCAATCTTGAACCACTTCTCCAGTGTGGTTTGAGAATTAGAGAACTTTGTTGGTGTCAGAAGCCCTCTTCATTCCACATAATATTTTTTGATAGAACGAATAAACTTGGAATAAAGTGAGTTTGGAGCTGTGTAGATGTGGGCCTAGAAGCAGATTCCAGCAGGATGAAGAACAATGGGGTTCTCGGAAAGCCCAATTCTGTATCCCTTTTGTTGGGAGCTGGCAATATTGTTTTGGGGACATCAGGCATGAACAGAAACGCTGAATCTGAGTGACTCCACAGATAGGGGAGTTGTACATCACCGCACCCGCTGTCCAGGAATCCGGGGAGGAGGTGCCCCCAATCGAAGCATGGGCCACACACCCGGTTGGCAGCCAGGGAAGACGCACACTGTGCAGGTACAGTATTCTGTGTTCCCCGTCCGGGTCCCCTGCAAGGACGTCATGTCAGTCTGTGTTGAAGTGTTTGTGCAGTTGGCTCATCAGCCCCACTCTTATTGTAAAGCTCTTCCTGAATGAGAGGTTCTTCAGAAAAGAGAAAATGACACACCGGTTCATTTATGCTGAGCCTGTCATGCTGGGATAACTCAGTGAATCTCCACTCGCCCTATTTTACCCATTTTAGGGCTGGGGAGCTTGATTCTGAACGTTATCTAGTTCTTTAACCAAGAATGTGCATCAGGACAGGGTGTCTCCTGAAAGAACCCGAAGCCTTCACTTAACCTCAGAGGTGCAGACTCCGGAAAGCAGGGTCTGGATGTCTCTGTCAAACCCAGGACCTGGTGCCCTTCCCCATAGGAAGACTGAGCCTCGTGTTTTATAGGTAAGGCGGCCAGGGCAAAGAGAAGTGACTGGCCTAGAGCTGGTTCAGTGAGGCCGAGATTTTGTCACCACATGATATGTAGTTTCAGAATTTCATGGCTGGAAGTTTTCTGGGTCATCGATTCAGTCACTTATTTTACAGGTGAATATAAACCATTCTTGTTCATACCATTTCCAAGTAAGATGTGAATACAGAGAAACTGTTTTCTCAAAGTCTGTCTTATATCCTGCCACTGGTGAAGACTGAAAAGTCAGTCACCAGGATTTGTTTTTCTTTCTTTTTTTTTTTTGAGACAGAGCCTCAAGCTATTGCCCTGGGTGAAGTGCCGTGGCATCACAGCTCACAGCAACCTCCAACTCCTGGGCTCAAGCGAGTCTCCTGCCTCTGCCTCCCAAGTAGCTGGGACTACAGGCGCCCACCACAATGCCCAGCTATTTTTTGGTTGCAGCCGTCATTGTTGTTTGTTGGGCCCAGGCTGGATTTGAACCTGCCAGCTTAGGTGTATGTAGCTGGCGCCTTAGCCGCTTGAGCCACAGGCACAAAGCCAGTCACCAGGATTTCTATACAGTTTTGTCTGTCTGTCTGTCTGTCTGTTTAGACAGAGTCTCACTTTCTTGCCCTGGGTAGAGTACTGTGGTGTCATAGCTCACAGCAACCTCAAACTCTTCGGCTCAAGCGATTCTCTTGCCTCAGCCTCCCAAGTAGCTGGGACTACAGGCACCTGCCACAACACTCAGCTATTTTTTTAGAGAGGAGGTCTCGCTCTGGCTCAGGCTGGTCTTGAACCTGTGAGCTCAGGCAATCCACCTGCCTCCGCCTCCCAGAGTTCTGGGGTTACAGGAGTAAGCCACTGCGCCTGGCCCATCTATACAATTTTAACTCATCTTTTCTTAATGTCAGGAACTATTAATTATTTATGAAATTTTTATTAGATAGCCTGTGATGCCCTTTTAAAATTATTTTTAAAAACATTATATACTTAAATCTGAAATAAAACATTAATACAGGCAGTCCCCAGTTACATCTGACTGACATATGACTCACTTGGAGGCAATTAAAGGTAATACATAAATGTACTTCTTCCAAATTATATAGAAATTCAACTTAAGAACAAATATACAGAACCTATTGTTCATAACCGGGGGAATTACGGTTATTTCTTATCTGAATTAGTTATTTTTCAATCTTAGCTAAAATATAATATATGAAAATTTGCACTGCATTATTAGCATTTTTAAAAAATCTGGTTGATTTTTAACTTCTCTTTTTTTAAGGCATTTTACCTTGGAAACAGCCGCCTGGCTTCCATGCCGTCTTTGAATCTGAGATAGTCCTAGTTTCAGCCTGTCCTCAATAGAGACCAACGGGCCAGGCTCGTGCCTTCGAGAAGTCTCCGTAAAGCCTGTGGAGGGGCTCCAGAAGTAAAGGAAGATGTGTCAGCTGTACGTGACGGGACTGCACGGCCAAGTGACTCATGAAGATTTTCAAGAAAGAATGGAAAAAAAAAACGAAGAAAAGTCACATCCCAGAAGCAAGTCCAGGATTTTTGAGCAGCTGAAAGGAGATAGTCCTGAAAACGTGAATGACAGACTCTGGCACGTTTCTGCCGTTGCTTCTTAGGTTATCTTTGTCACGCCATCCACTTTTGTGCATGATGTTTGCGTTATTTTCCAGTACTGCAGTGGCCGGCAGCCTCCTTCTCATCAGAGTCTTGTCCTATGTGGGTAGAAGCACGTTGGTGTCAGAAGCGACGTGACGGCTGACGGGGTGCTGTCGGGGAGCAGCTGCTTCAGTGTGTGCTGCGCCTGGTGCTCGTCGTGACCTCAGGCTCACCATCCTCCGCTGTCCACCCCCGCCCGTGGGTGCCTCCTTTCCTTGAACAGTTTTACACACTGAAGAGCTGATTACCATATTTTTTGAATTTAAAAGTAAGAATTATATCTTCATAAAGAGACCTTTTGTAGACTTGCTGTCGTGCCCTGGTTAATTGTCTAGGATCAGAGACAGTAATTCCCGTTCTTTCCAGCATTGCTCTTCCCTTCTGTCTGTCCTTGTCAGGTGTTTTGTTATTGCTCAAGTTCTGTACAAAGGGAAGGTGATCTCTCCCTTCTGTTTTCAAATAATGTGGATAGTAGAAATTTAACCAGTCTTTTAAGCATCCAGTTAAGAGATTAACTTCTACCAAACTTCTTTCTAGTGATATGGATGTAGTCTTACATTCTTGCCTTTTCTGGGGGGAGGCAGTGAGAAGCCTGGATAGTTAGCCAGGAGTGGAATTAACAGATGCAGTAGGCTCTGCGCCTGTGGCTCAATCGGCTAAGGCGCCAGCCACATACACCTAAGGTGGCGGGTTCGAATCCCCAGCCCGGGCCCACCAAACAACAATGACGGCAGCAACCAAAAAAAAAAAAAAATGGCCGGGCGCTGTGGCGGGCGCCTGTGGTTCCAGCTACTTGGGAGGCAGAGGCAGGAGACTCGCTTGAGCCCGGGAGTTGGAGGTTGCTGTGAGCTGTGATGCCATGGCACTCTACCCAGGGGGATAGCTTGAGGATCTGTCTCAAAAAAAAAAAAAAAACAGACGCAGTAGCTGGTGAGGTCATCGATGTGCGTGGGCACGTGGGGAGTGAGGAGCTGGTTTGCTTAGAGTGAGCAGTACTTGCCCCACGTAAATCCGTATGACCAGCTTGACCTTCTCAATAATCTTCTATAAATTACAAGTTTTTGCTCTTACAAATCAAGTTTTGCCCAATAGGGAAAAATATAAACAAAACAACTCATTTTTAATTTAGTTTAATGAAGCAAAACCCTCTGAAGTATGTGGGTTTTCCACATTTCCTTCCCTTACGGGGCTGGTTTATGTCATTCCTGCTATTTCCCGTCTATCCTGTATCACTTGGTCCCAATTTTATATCTTTTTCTTCTCTGTCCAGAAGTTCTTGTTGGTTTCTTGTATGTTGCCTGCTCCCTGCCTTTTCAGCGGCTCAGCCTCCGTTCTCCCTCCTTCTCCCATCTCTGCCCTCTCTGGACTTGGGGCTCCTCCTTCCTGCTGGTATCTCTCCTGAGTCTTCTTCCCACCCTCGCCCCTCATCCACTCTCGTCCACTCCGGCCCTGTCAGGGGTGGGCTTTGTGGCTCTGTGGCCTCCCCTGACTCAGCCCCAAGCTGTCCCATCCTCACCCCTCATCCACTCTGGCCCCCATCAGGGGTGGGCTTTGTGGCTCTGTGGCCTCCCCTGACTCAGCCCCAGGCTGTCCCATCCTCACCTCTCATCCACTCTGGCCCCCGTCAGGGGTGGGCTTTGTGGCTCACTGACCTATCCCATGTTCCATCTGCTCAGGATTCTTCTCTCCGAGTCTCTGTGGTTCTCCTGTACGTCTGGTCTTGATGCACTTGCTCTGGAGCTCTCAGCAGGCTTCGGTACCACGAGCGGGATCTGTTGTGTTGTACGGTGCTTAGTCCCTTGCTGTGTGTTTCCTGGGCAGCCGGATGAATCAATTATTATTAACTTTTCTTGGAACTTTGAGCTTCCTGTGTCTCCTGCTTCTAAGAATTAGATTGGTTTTCTGGAAGACTAATACTACTTTAAGGAAAGTCAGGATTAGTGTGGGATCCTGCCATTTTAACTGTTTATTAGGAGTTTGTGGCTATCACTCTGTCATCTTGAGAGAGTAAAGACATTCTAAAGTAGGTTGGGGCCGAGGTGAGAGGAGGGGAGGAAGAGGAAGGTAAGTGCTAGAGAAGGACACGGTCAGTGTCTAGAAGTGGAAGGAAAACAGAAGCCACAGGCTGGAACATTTATGAGGCAGAAGGTCCCTGAAAGAACACAAAGCATCAGATTCTGTTAACCAGTTTAGTCTCAGTGTCCTGTCAACCAGTTTTAGTATCAGTGTCCTGTTAACCAGTTTAGTATCAGTGTTCTATCAACCAGTTTAGTATCAGTGTCCTGTCAACCAGTTTAGTATCAATGTCCTGTTAACCAGTTTAGTATCAGTGTCCTGTCAACCAGTTTAGTATCAGTGTCCTGTCAACCAGTTTAGTATCAATGTCC
>CAUYQV010001984.1:0-46341 GCA_963574575.1 Galagoides demidoff | reverse complement strand
TTAGATGGCCATAAAGAAATTGCTCCAGCTCAGCGCCTGTGGCTCAAGTGGCTAAGGCGCCAGCCACATATACTCAAGGTGGCGGGTTCAAATCCAGCCTGGGCCCACCAAACAACAATGACAGCTGCAACCAAAAACCAGTCAGGCGTTGTGGCAGGCGCCTGTGGTCCCAGTTAGTTGGGAGGCTAAGGCAGGAGACTTGCTTGAGCCCAGGAGTTGGAGGTTGCTGTGAGCTGTGATGCCACAGCACTCTACCCAGGGGGACTGCTTGAGGCTCTGTCTCAAGAAAAAAAAAAAAAAGAAAAAAGAAAAAGAAATTGCTCCATTAGGGAGGGTGGTTGGTAGGATTATCTCTATGGCTTATCTTAAAAGGGTGCAAGTGAATCTTTCTAAAAGTAGAATATAAATGTCTTAACACAATAACTAAGAAAATGACATGAAGGTTATGTTAATCAGTTTGATGAAAATATTTCAAATTGTATATGAAACACCACACTGTACTCCAAGATTGCATTAATATACACAGCTATGATTTAATATATATAAAAAGAAATTGCTCCATGCCCTCTGTCAGAAGGAGATTGGGAGAAAAGGCTCCCCCACAGCTATGCTGGCTGATCTGGGCTGGAGCCTGGCCAGGTACTGGGGGATCTGTTCCCCAGAGCAAGGCCAGAGCAGAGTGAGGGGAGTAAAGCTCTTGCCTGGGGGAACCATTTAAGGAAGTGCCCCCAAACCCAGCAGGAAGATAATATTTTAATCCAATATTTTTAAAATAAAAATCAATGCCAAAGGCTGGCTCAAATCTGTAATCCTAGCATTCTGGGAGGTCGAGACAGAGGATCATTTGAGCTCAGGAGTTTAAGACCAGCCTGAGCAAGAGTGAGAGCCGGTCTCTACAAAAAATAGAAAAACTATCTAGGCATTGTGGTGGGCACCTGTAATCCCAGTTAGTCAGGAGGCTGAGGCAGGAGGATCACTTGAACCCAAGAGTTTGGAGGTTGCTGTGAGTTGTGATGAAGCCACTGTACTCCAGCCAAGACAATAGAGCAAGGCCCTGTCAAATAATAATAATGCAAAAAAAAAAAATAAGATGAACAAAATGTCACCATATTCCACCACACTTCCAGCTGCTAGCCCTAACCTACAGAACCAGTTAGAAGTTCTCAGGCTCCTGACATTGCCCTTCTGAGATTCCTATGGGCGGGTCTTTGATGAGGTCTAGGGGAAGGGAGCTGAGGTCAGATCAGTGGACTTGCCTTCCATCAATGTGGGCTTGAGCTGGGAGACCTTTCTGGACTCATGTATGTGCGCGTGTGTGAATGAATCATTTAAAACAAATTTTATTTTTTGGCGACTCTGTTGAGTAAATAAGAGATTTAAACAAAACAAAACAGAAACAGATAAAGCTTATTTACAGTAGAATAAGCAGATTTGAAAACTATTTTAGGGAAAACCTTCTACTTTCTATTATCTAGTCTTTCAGAAAATACCCAAGGGTTGCAAAACCAAGACAATGTTTCTAATTGTTCAGAATTAAACGCCTTAACTCCCCCCCCCCAAAGAGGCAGCTGTGGTAAATACATACTATCCTCTAAGCTAGGATCTGAGTGTTAACTGGTTTGGTCTCAGGCCCCTTCCCAATCTCAGGCACTGCCCTCCATCCTGGGACATCCCTGGGCTGGTCCCCATTCAGCAGGGAAATTCCCACCTGGGAAGAGACGAGAACCGACACTGATCTAGCTAGATACTGGCTTGATGAGACAATCCATTTATCAACTGGACCCCCTCCCCGAAGAAGAAACGGGCTTAAGGGAGGGAAAAAAAAGAACAATGCGTTTCTGAAGCCTGGAAGTCCATTTTTGTTGCAATAAAACATATTTAGATCAAACTAAGTGAATGATAATCACATAACTATAGGCATTTGTTCTGCTATTCTCCATATTAAAAAGAATTACTTGAAAATATTTAGAAACAAGTTGTTTGTGGCCAGTTATTCGTGGCATATGTCAAAACACACTGCCCAGGGGTGCTGGTTCTACCAGTGAGGCAGGTGGGGGCTGGCTCAGGTGGAGGCAGAGGACGTCCAGGGAGGACAGGGACCCCACTTCCAAAAGAAATGGTAGCAGAGGTTGGAAGGCACGTTTTGTTTCAAGTTTTCAAGTGAATGATGCTTTTGAAAAACGGTTTCTATAATTTGTTATATTAATGATATACTTTACATTATTACTAAAAAATGCCATCTGAGCGAACGATAAGGTAGAAACCCCTCTGTCCTTCCCTTCTCCTGTGGACTTCACATTTCCGAATCACTAGATTTTCAGCCCCTTGGTTTTTGTTATTTTTGTCAAAAAGAAACTTTTCTGCTCAACAGTCTATTAATGCAGAATAGAAATAAAGATGCTTCAAAAAAAAATTCTTTCAAGCACAAAAGGAGATGGTTCTCAACAGATAATTTTACATATTTACATATTTTACCTTAAGCATTCTGTAGTCTCTGCCTACTGGTGAATGGATCAGATTTTTTACACGCTTTCAAAATGAACCAGTTTGGCTTCTAAGCCATCGCAAGGACGGAAATGAATTCTAACTCTTTTTTTTTTTCCCTCCACTTCATTTTCGCATCTTCACATTTCCTTATTTCACATGGTTTAAAATAAAATGCCTCCAGCGTTATTTTTCCTTTCTCAAGAGCAAAGTGAATGTGACTTTTTTCGGAGGGGTCACAGGATGCCCGGGAGGCCCGTGGGTGTTGCTGGACCGATGCCTGCTTTCAGCTTGACTGAAGGGCTTGTCAGAGTTTTCATCTCCTAAGAAACGAGCCCCTGGGCTGGCCAGAAGCGGGAGAAGGCAGCAGTAGGAGGCCCACGCTGGTTCTTTCCCACTGACATCAAATCCTGAGGTTTTAAAATTAATCCCACACAAAGACAGCCCTTCATTGTGGTGCCTGTTTGAAATTAGTGGAGCAATAATGACCTTTCTAAGATGTCTCCTTGTTAAGATAGGCTGGGGCCAAGAAGCGGGGGACGGGGAAAGGGGGTGCTGGGGGAGGGGAGCTGCCCCAGCAGCCGGGTCAAGGTGACTGGCTGGCCTGCCCCGGGGCGCTGCCGGGTGGCAGAAAGTGGCCGAGGGCGCAGATGGCCAGGCTGCCTCAGGTCCCTGTGACCCAGAGCTGCCCACTGTCCCCGGCGGAGAACAGCTCTTTACCTCCAGGTCACACAGATTCCATGAGTTCTAACCAGTGTTTTTGTTCAAGGGAACTGGAGACACAGAGGGACTAAAACTGAATTAGCAAAAACAAAGCAAAGAAGGCAGTCATTTCTCTAATGACGTGAGTGATGAGCTGTCTTCCTGTCTTCCCCACCCGGGGCATGGAACCGGGGCGGGTCAGCAGCCCCGCTCTGCCGTTTCTTTTGCTGTTTTTGCTCAGTTTTTTGCACAGGGAGGTTTTTTGGTCCCCAGAGCACAACAAAGTGCCACGTCTGGAGCACCCAAGACTCCAGCACCGCCAAGTGGGCCAGCCCGGGTTCTGGAAGCTGACTCTACCTTCTGCAGTGGGGGCGGTTTGGAAGCCTCTCCGCCGGGCACCGGGCACCTGCCCACAGTCTCTGTGCTACCTGCGGGTTCTCACACTGCCAGCGACTGAGAAAATATTTCTCAGGGAGGACAAACATTAAAGGCAACGTTCCTGTGCGTGAATAGCGACAGAGGAGTATTTAGCGCTCACGCGGTTTGAATGTGACCTTCTTACCAGACTAGACAGGAATAACAATTTAGTTATTTTCAATCATTGTTACGCTTCTCAGTAATTAGATATCTTAATCATCCCGGTCAGTGACTCCGTGCGAAGCCTCGTGTCAGTTAGGATGGTCATTGTGCCACTGTGGCCTGCACCTGGGCCTCGGTCCTGGAAACAGAATGTGTGTTAAACCCTCTCTTATAATATCTGGGCTGCACGCCCTGAGCCGTCCGCTCTATTTTATTGGTATTCTTATTTGGAGAAGTATTCTGAGGTGTTGGATTTTGACATTGCAAGTGTAATGTACTCTGCAAAGGTTTTTTATCTCATTCGAGTTGCTTCTTTTAACCCTTGGCAGTGGTTTTGAAGAGAACAGGCATAGAGAAGATGGTTTGAGCATTCTGTAAACAGCCAAAGCTGATTTATCAAAAGGGCGCTCTTTACAGCATAATGGTCTCTGTCAAACTCCTTTCTCTATCCTGAGTGTTGGAGGATGTGCGGGGTCTAGTCACTGGGTCCAGAAAGTTCCAATGATACCCCCTTCTCTGTTTTAATATATTTCACCTCGCTGAGGCAGACGGGATCAGAAGCTCACAAGGAAAACCGATGCCCTTTCCCGCAGCGAAATTAACCAGAATCACGTGGAAAACAATCCAAGCCGTGTAGGAAAGGGGAGCCATTAAAATGTGCCCTGAGCGATGGACGGCACCCAATCTTGCAGCCGAGGCTCGCTCAGCGGCAGCAGACAGGAGACTGCTCCCCGGGATGGAGGGAGCCTTGTTGTACTGCCACAATTAAAATCAGCTCCTCTGCCAAAAAATAAAAGGGAGGAGGGAAGAAGGAGAACATCAAAGACAGATTGAAATGTGTAGTTAGTAATAAGAGTGGTCTCCTCTTGAACCAAAGCCCGCAGCGATTCACAGCCCCCTTGTTAATGAGAAATTTTGACCTCTGGTTTGTAAGTTAAACTTGTAATCCCAGCTAATGAAGTAAATCACTTCCAACTTGAGTCTGTTGTTCCCCCTGTGCTTTGCACACTAGGTCTGAGAGTGAGAATCCACGGGCAACACACAGAAATCAAGGGGAAATACAATTATTTTGTAACTGTGTAGTTTTCTGTATGCCGAGGATGTGCTTACGGGTAATTCTACAGGCATGTGTCATGGGCCCATCAGTGATTTTACTGTAACTTGAGCACTGGTAAGGGGACACAGCCCGTTAAATTCCAAATTGAAGGACATGGCACAGGGGGGTACACCAGTGACCCTATATATAGCATTTCTTTCTTTCTTTTTTTTTTTTTTTTTGCAGTTTTTGGCGGGGGCTGGGTTTGAACCCGCCACCTCCGCATATGGGGCCAGCACCCTACTCTTTTGAGCCACAGGCGCTGCCCTATATAGCATTTCTTCATTTCTTTAGCAAACGGAAGCATACCCTAATTCCATGTCAACAGTGAAACCTCAGGCCAGGCAGGGTGGCTCACGCCTGTAATCCCAGCACTCCGGGAGGCTGAGGAGGGTGGATCACCTGAACTCAGGAGTTCAAGACCAGCCCCAGCAAGAGTGAGACCCCCATCTTTACTAAAAATAGAAAAACTAGCCAGGCACCTTGGCTGGCACCTGTAGTCCCAGCTACTCAGGAGGCTGAGGCAAGAGGATCGCTTGAGCTCAAGAGTTTGAGGTTGCAGTGAGCTGTGATGACACCACGGCACTCTACCCATGGTGACAGAGTGAGACTCTGTCTCAAACAAAACAAAGCAAACAAACAACAATAGCAAAGAAAAAAAAAATCTTGAGTCCAGAGCTCTGCATGGAGTGGGAGTCTATGTGTATTTGCTGGTGAGTTGCTGTTGAATGAGGGAAAGTCTATATGGGTGACTTGGGGCTTGGAGGAAAGAAAACACAGCTAAGAAACGGGAGTCCAAGGAAGGCAGGGCTGAGAGTCTGTGAGCTGACTGCCTTCCAGCTTCAGTGAGCAAGGAAGGGTTGGGGAGAAAGAAAGGAAAAGCCAGCTTATGGGCCTGGGTATAGCCCTCAGCTGGGAAGCTAAAGAGCTTTCTTTTCCTAGATTACAGCTGCAAGAGATGGCCTGGGAATTTACCCTGTTTTAGTTGCAGGAGGGCAAGAGTAGGGTATTAAGCTATTGTTTCTGCAGAAAAGGGATTTCGTTCAGATAGCTGTTGACGCTCTGTTTAATACTCAGAGAGACCGATTTGTATTTGTTAGGCTCCGTGACAGGTCGCGTCTGTTTCTCCCTGCTAGTCTAAGTTCTCTCAATATTTTCCAGATTTCTTTGTAAATTATCACAACTTCTGATTGGGCAGCAGTATTATTTAATTTCTGCCAGGAGACAAAAGGGCCCTGAAGTATGGCACCATCTTTAGGGCAGAGATATTTGGGGATAAACCATTTATTTTTATTTTGTATTTATTTATTTATTTTGAGACAGATCTCACTTTGTCACCCTGGGTGGAGTCCCATGGCGTCATCGTAGCTTGTAGCAACCTCAAACTCTTGGGCTCAAGCCATCCTCTTGCCTTAGCCACTTGAGTAACTGGCACCACATCTGGCTAGTTTTTCTACTTTCAGTAGAGATGGGGTCTTGCTCCTGCTCAGGCTGATCTCAAACTCCTGAGCTCAGATGATCTACCCCCCTTGGCCTCCCAGAATGCTGGGATGACAGGCTTGAGTCATAGCACCTGATCCCTGGGAATGGATCACTTAGAGGTGAATCTTCTGGTCGCTGGGAGAATATTGTCCCTCTCCAGGAGTGGAGAATGTCTTTTCTGGAGCTCAGGCCACCACTTTCCTTCCTCGACCAAGTTTCCTGGGGTTAGGGAGGTGGCAGCCCCTCTAACCTGTAGGGGTCACAGGGAATCAATGGGAGTCCCAGTAGGGAAGGGACAGGTGCTACCCACTCTCTCTGCAGTCAAGTTCTTTGTCACAATTCTAAACCACACAATGGAAAGTGGCTCTGATTCAGAACATGGGGGGAAGTTGGCCCTTTCTTCCCCTTTCTCTGATATTGGACATCCTTTCTGTCTCATAGCTCTTAGCAGGTAGTGACCTACAAGGTTTCTAGTACCTTCTTTAAGTTCTCTTGAGCATAAGCAGGTTGTTTGGGAGGAAGATGTTTTTAAACCACAGATTCCTTTTATTTCTGTTAAAGGGCACTCAGACACAGCCTCCTTGTGTCTCTCTGGTTTTCTCATCAGACAAAACAAAGCATTTGGGGCATTTCTCCTGTTTGTACGACCCCTGCACAGAGCTGGGGGGGGGACCCCACAGCCCCCAGGCAGAAAAAGTCACTGACCGTGTCTGAAATCTGAGGATGTCGGGTGGGGAGGGGCTGAGGTTGGGCATTCCGGTCTACTCCAAACAACAGTGCATTATATGTAAAGTGATTTGAATAATCTAATCTTTCCTCTAAATGTGAGCACCTACAAAATGTTAATTTCGTCAACAAGTGGAGAGAAAGCCACAGCGACCAGTGTTCTCACATGGTCTACCTGGTGTGTGGAGAAGCCTGTTGAGAGGGCCATGAACATAATCATGGTTTATTAGCTGCACAGACTTTCCCTTTGTTTCTATTCATTTAATTCAAAGCGAAACAACTCAGCATGCAAAACTAAAATTAGCTGGGAAAAAAAAAGGTGTAAGTGAATAAACAGGCAGATCCATTAGAGTCGATGGGTTATCGGATCCCCTTGCCACTCCTCAGACAGCGGCCTATTAAAAGTGGTAATGTCCGCTGCCAGCAACGCCCCTGGCAAAGAAAGAAGGCCGAGGCAGGCCTATTTCACATGCATCAGACACAAGAATTAAATAGACCAATGTTCCCTAAAAGACTGAAGTACATCTCTTTCTGACGTTCATCTCAGGCAAAAATTCATTGATCTCAGTATGTCCCTTGGCAATTATAAAATATTAAATCCAAGTCACACTTTTCTAGTTGGCTTAATTTTTTCTCTTTTCACAGCTTTCTATTTGATCAATTTTAACAAGTTAGGAAGAGCATCTAATAATAAAAAGTGCAGAGTTTAAAAGTTTGTTCTTTTGACATTCTTGCCTTGTTATTTTGTTTTGGCTTTGCATTAACTGTGTGTTCGAGGAAAGGGACCTGAATGCTATTTTAACAAACAGAATGAACCGGAGTGAGCCAGAAGGTTCTTTATTGAGAATGATATTCATTAGCAGGCATTTGATGGTAAGGACACAGCCTGATTTGAAAGAGTTTTTTCTTTTTAGCACATGTCTAAACAGCCTTCTTATTGTTTTGTAGTCATTAACGTTCACCCTATTCTAAAATTACCATGTAGTTTAAGCTAGGAGTATCTGATAGGGCTGGAGGTTTGCGTGCGCTCCGCTGAGATTTACAAAAGATGCATCTCCCATTCCCCATTTTTATGCATATGTAATTTTTAGCGTTTGAAGTTTGTTAATTCCGAATATAACATAAATGCTAGCACAGACACACATGATAAAAATGCAGAATTTTAGGAGCCTATTTTCACTAGAATATCAATATGGGAATTATCCGGGGGAAATGTTGCATAATAGTAGCTTTACTCTCCAGATCCCCTTGCCAGAAATTGTAAGAACATTCTCCCAAATCTATACATTCTTATAATATATAGAGCCATTTCACATGAAATAGTAAGTTCTTTTGGAACAATAAATCTCTGGTGGCTTCTCCCCTCCATTTAGGTTTCCCAACAGGAATAATTATTTATTAATTGTCCACCATGCACCAATTCCTTTATTTTTATTTATTTACTTATCGATTGATTGACTGAGGCAGAGTCTCACTTTGTTTCCCCCTGTAGAGTGCTGTGGCGTCATCACAGCTCACAGCAACCTCCAACTCCTGGGTTCAAGCCATCCTCCTGCCTCAGCCTCCGGAGTAGCTGGGATGACAGGCACTCTCCAGCACACCTGGCTAGTTTTTCTATTTTTAGTAAAAATGGAGTGACACTCTTGCTTAGGCTGGTCTCGAACTCCTGGACTCAGGTGATCCACCTGCCTGGTCCTCCCAGAGTGCTGGGCTTACAGGTGTGAGTCACCCGTACCCAGCCACAATTCTCTTATTAAATGCCTATTTCTCTTATCTTACACAAATCCATGAGGTCATGGTGTTGTCTCCCCTTTTCAGATAACAAGTCCAAGGGTCACACTGTTATCCAGCAACTTCCCTCCCTGGCCAACCAGGCCAGTCCTTTTTTGTTGGGGTGGGGAACGGGGAGGGGGGGAGTTTGTGCAGCAGGATCAGAAAGAAAGGGGGAGGGAGGGAGAGAGCTCAGGGAGAATAGGGGGAGGCCAGGGTGACCCTCTGCTCTGGAGAAGAGGGGCGAGTGAGGGACAGGTTTAGGTTTAAAAAGCAGAGCTTGTGATCTACGCATCTCCTTCAGAGTATGCGAGAAAAGGCAGCTTTGAACTTGCCTGACTTTGAAATTACAAACTGGTGGATTGAGTTTCTTTGTCTGAGATGCTGAACTGAGACTGGGCCACATGGGTGACAGCTTTATAAGCACTAAGGTTGCTCTGAATGGCCAATTATAAACAATGTTTCAAAGAGAATTTGAAATAGAATTGGAGCATGGAGACAGGGAGGCTGTAAGCTTGGTGGTTCCTGGGCTTCCCATAAGCCTTGCCAGGGTCTCTCTAGAGGAGCCTCGGTGCAGAATTTCCTGCAGTTGTTTGTGGGTGCCATTCTCATCCCCTAGTCCCGTCCTTCTTACATGCCCAACCTTCTCCTCTCTCTCACCATGCAATGATCAGAAATTGCATTTTCTTTTATAGGGGGAAAGAATTTGACCCCTTGAAGAGGTGACTAGTGCCCTTGGGGCCCAAACTGTGCTGTGAGCCATCTGTCACTATGGATTGCTTGTGGAACCCGAGGCCAGGGCCAGCACTGTCTACGATTGCAGGGGACTTACCCTCTTCTGGGCCTCTGACCCTGTTGCCCTCTGTCTTTGAGTCACCAGCTCTTTTTAAAGTCTATTTCTTCATGTGCCTGCTTGGACATCTTGTATCATTCCAGTATCTCAAAATCCATCCTGGAATAGCTATCCGGGAAAGAACTGTTGTGCAGAAGGATGGATGGATTGATGGATGGATGGATGGATGGGCAGATGAGTTGATGGATGGGTGAGTTGGTGAATGGATGGTTGGATAAACAGACTGGAGGATGGTTGACAGTATTTCATAAAATCACATGAAAAACTAGATATTAGGGGAGGATGGGTGGAGGGAGGGTAATTGGTGGGACCACACCTACGGTGCATCTTACAAGAGTACATGTGAAATCTACTTAGGTATAGAATATAAAAGTCTTAGGTTTGGCGCCTGTGGCTCAAGGGGCTAAGGTGCCAGCCACATAAACCTAAGGTGGCAGGTTTGAATCCAGCCTGGGCCAGCCAAACAACAATGATGGCTGCAACCAAAAAATAGCCAGGCATTGTGGCAGGCGCCTGTGGTCCCAGCTACTTGGGAGGCTGAGGCAGAAGACTCACTTGAGCCTAGGAGTTGGAGGTTGCTGTGAGCTGTGATGCCATGGCACTCTACCCAGGGGGATAGCTTGAGGCTCTGTCTCAAAAAAAAAAAAAAAAAGAATATAAATGTCTTAACATAATAACTAAGAAAATGCTGTGAAGGCTATGTTAACCAGTTTGATGAAAATATTTCAAATTGTATATAAAATCAGCATATTGTACCCCATGATTGCATTAATGTACACAGCTATGATTTAATAAAAAAAAAAAACAACAAACTAGATATTAGCTGTTTCCCCTCCAAGGAGCATGGCATTTTTGAAAGACCTAAGAATGTCTTGCACAAAGAAATGGGATGCCAAATCAGGGATTCTCAAGGGGTGCTCTTCTGGCCACTGTTTTGAGAATCGCTTGAGTGGCCCATTCATTTGAGTCCCTGGATTCTACCCCAGACACACTCAATGCCATACGTGCCTTTTCCACAGGTGTGCAGGTGACTGCTATGGCTTGCAATATTTGAGACGGCCGCTTTTCTGAAAGTCAGGCAGGCTGCTCAGTTAGAGGTGGGCTGGAGACGCTCACCTAGTCTCAGCAGCTGAGACCCCTTTCTCCTCTCTGCACCAGCCAAGGCAGCCCCAGAATCCAGCTCAGTCCGCCTCCACTGGGAAGAGGCTACGCTCTCACAGCCTGCATCCATTTCTGCCATCAACAGGTGTACTCCCCCTGTGCTGGGGCAGAGAGGCTTACAGCTTTGTCTGCCCCCCCCATACCACCGCCACTGCTGGCCATGTCCAGCTCTGTGGCTCCCAGGGACCTCGGAAGAGAAAGTCCTCTAACCCCTCTGGGTCTGTGACTTCTGCATAAGAGTTAGCTGCAGAACTGTCCAATCCCCCCCAAGAAGGGGCCTAGATATCCTTTCTCCTTGGATTTCATCCCCTTGGGGAGAAATGCCAGGAATACAGCAGCTGTGGATATGGGCCAACGAAGATTTTTCTACTTAGGTAGAGCCTCAGTTACCTCATCTATCAAATGGGGCTAAAAATAACAACCTCTCTGCTTAGCTCAGAGGAGGGTTGCTCGGTTGCTCCAGACACCATAGGAATGTGAGAGCCCGTTGCAAGCCTTAAAATGCACAAACATAAAGGTTCTACACACTTGTGCTCATTTTAACCTTGAATCCAGGGTGATTTCCTTCCTTCACGGTAGAGCTGAGGCAAGGCTCTCCTCCTCCCTAAATCTGAACCCTGTGTGCCTTGGAGGGAAAAGCTCTTAGAGCTCAGTGTTCTGTGAAATCTTGCAAAGCCTTTGAGAGTTAGGGTATCTCCCCTCACTCCTGTTCTCCAGCGTAAATGTTTAATTCTCTTGTTATACTAGGAATTGGATCTGGGTTGGCATGATTGCACCCAAGCACCTGTAAAATACAGCAGTGAGGGGCCGAGTGTGTGAGAATCGGCTGCTTTTGGTGTGTGCGAATTCCGTGCAGACCTGAGGTAGCCAACCCGGTTTACATACTCCCAGCCCATGTTAACACGATGTTCTTTCCTGAACATAACATGTTTCTGGAAATTCCCAAATCTTTCACTCTGAAACACAACAATATTGTTATGAAAATGGTTCCGTGGAAAGAACCCCTTGGTGAACTTGGCCTCCCTCTAACGACACGCTCATTTTAAAGGTCACAGTGTGGAGTTGCCAGAGCGGTGACCTGAAAATAACCTTTCTCTGCTACCTGTGCTTCTGATCCGTGGTGTTAGCATTCGGAAAAGGCTCTTTTTCCCTTCGAGTTTCAGCAGCTAAATAAGTTGCAGCCCCTTTAGCTATACTCATAAAAATTTGCTTCCAGACAACATGGTCTGTTTATTGTGTAATAATCGAAATGGCACTAAATTGCAGTGATTGCCGAACACTTAGGAATTGTATTAACCTCTTAAGTGCTAAGTGGTTTTTCTCTTGTCTCCCAGCTCAGAGGTGCAGAGGAAACATGTTTCTGTCACTGTGCCTCCCTCAGTCACTGTCACAGGGGAAGTGAGAGTCCGCAGGCCCCAGTCTTACCATGGTGGCAGGCTGGACACCGCTTGCACCCTGCTAGCCAAAGGTAAAAAGCGCCCTGCCTCAGCTGGTGGTGGGGATAGGAAGCTATCCCCTGCTGAGAACCTGGAGAGGCTGAGTGGCCAGTCTGGGCCCATAAGGCCCCTCTTCTGTCCCCTGGCTTCAGCCCTATTTTGTGTTTTGATGCCAATTGCTTTATAGATTGGTTTGAGGATAGCTTCTCCAGAGCGGTGGGGGGTAGCTGGCCCTTCTGAGAAGCTGCTCCCAGAGGTGTGAGTACAGCTGCCCTGCAGGGGGTTGCAGTGGCTTGCTGGTGGCCTTGGCATCCCTGGACCCTGCCCCGGTGCTGCTTCTGCAAGCGGCAGGCCCGGGAAGGAAGAGTTAACCAGAAATGGAGCGGCACCGCTCGGGGGCAGGCAGCCTCGCTGCAGAGCAGAGCAGCCTTCGTGCAAAGGCAAGTCATTTCCCGAAACACTGCAGACACACGGCCTCGGGCAGCCTAAAACCTTTGGAGACCAAAATGGCTCGCAGGGGTTGGAAGTAATAAGGTGTTTTTCCCTTCTTTCTCCTTCACTGAAATTCTGCGAGGTTGCTCTGTCTGCATTGCTGGGGAAACAATGGGGCTGTTTTTTCGTGTTTTCTATGGGTATTAAGATCCATTACGCTGTGACATTTTTAAGATTGGTTATCCTGTAGTTTGGTGTTAAATTGAAGTTGTTTGTTTTGAATTTAATTCTTTCATTTTTCAAACGGAAAAAGGCAGCCCCGCAGAGCCGGGCGGCTGGCTTACTGGAGTGTGCCCGTGCGTTCTCCGGAGCAGAGCTCTTTGCCACCCCCAAACCTCGGCAGAATCAGCCATGAACGAACATGACCTATTTCCCTATTGGAAAGTCTGGAAGGATCCTCAGAGTTGACTTTCAAAAACGAGAACTAGGGTCGTCTTCGTTGTATCTCGAGAGAAGCAATGAGCTGGGTTTGAAGAGAACGTTGTCCATCCAATCTGTTATGTCTAATGCAGCCTGCATCTAATTATTACTACTCCATCTCCGGCAGCAGCAAAACCCAGCTTCCAGCCAACAAATGACCCAGCAGCAGCGGGCCAGCCGCCGCCGAAATGACATCTGTTAACTCTTTGTCAAATGCCCTCTCCTTCTCCCTTTCCCCCAAACAGCTCTGCGGTTAATGATGAGCTGAGTGTCTGACACAGTCTTTGGAGGGGAGAGAAGGGCTCAGGGGCAGGGAGAAATTCGGCTCCAAGAAATTCCCTTCTCTCTCCCTTTAAATAATAATAAAAAAAGATTTAAAAAGAGAGCCATAGCAAATTGTTTTAAAATAAACATTCAGTCTCAGCACCAGAATAGGTTGTTGGAGTACGTTTTGATTAAGTCCTCCAATGAGAGGGGTACCGGGCACTGTTGTGTCTACAGACTCAGCCCTTCATGAAAAAAACCGAATCACATCAAATTCTTGTTAACCATAAGAAGTTTCCATCGGAGGAACACGGGCAGGCGGCACTCCTGTTGGGGCGTGTGAGTCTGGAGCCTGCCGGGGGTCCCTGCTGCCTTTATCAACTTAGTGAATGGTGAAAGGCACTTTTGTCTTCATTAGCCACTGGAACTTGGAAAGACCAATCTGATAAACCAAAATTTCGGCCAGCCCAACTAAGTAAGGAGGGACTTTGGAAGCCTGGGAGAGTCCCAAGCTTTCCAGGTAAGAGCCCAGTAGCCTGCCTGGGGTGGAGAGAATCCCAGGAATACCGCCCAGCCATGGATGGGAATAGGAACTGTCTGTGATCAGTGGGCAGAAAGTGCAAACTCATCCCACCCTGACATTCTCAGATACTAGTTTCATTTTCTTTGCCATTTCTGATAGAAATACATTTTCGTGAGCCTAGTGCTGTGGCTCACATCTATAATCCCAGCACTCTGGGAGGTCGAGGCAGGTGGATCACTTAAGCTCAGGAGTTTGAGATCAGCCTGAGCAAAAGCAAGACTCTGTCTCTACTAAAAATAGAAAAACTAGCCAGTGTTGTGGTGGGTGCCTGTAGTCCCAGCTACTTGGGAGGCTGAGGCAAGAGGATTGCTTGAGCCCAAGAGTTTGAGGTTGCTGTGAGCTATGATTAGGGTGACCAGATGTCCCGCTTTTGGTGGGACAGTCCTGCTTTTTAACAATTTGTCCTGCGTCCCACAGCATTTTAAAAAAGTCCCGATTTTTGGAAAGAATGCACAAACAGGCGGGAGAACAGGAAGGGAATATATGGTTTTTGGCTGCCATGTGCTATTTCGCTAGAATATGAGTTTTATATTATTTTGGTTAATTTTATAATGTTAAACTGTAATAATAACAAATAATTGTTGAGAAGTGATTATCAAGAACTGCTTATCAAAGTTTGCATTATTGTCAGGCCCTGCCCTGCCCCTGCCCTATCCCTGGCCCACCCCTGTCCCGCCCCCCACCCCCCCACCCCCCACCGTGTTGTCGCACTTTACAAATGTTAAAATCTGGTCACTCTAGCTATGATGGCTCCATGACATTCAACCTGGGGCAACAGGGTGGGATTATTTCAGGAAGGAAGGAAGGAAGGAAGGAAGGAAGGAAGGAAGGAAGGAAGGAAGGAAGGCAGGCAGGAAGGGAGGGAAGGAGGGAGGGAAGGAGGGAGGGAGGGAGGGAGGGAGAGAGAGAGGGAGGGACAGTGGGAAGGAGGAAGGGAAGAAGGGAGGGAGGAAGGGAAGAAGGGAGGGAGGGGAGAGAAAGAAGAAAGAAAGAGAAGAAAGAGAAAGACATTTTAGTGCATTTCAAAAATTCTACAGTCTGCCTAAATCCCTGCTTTCCAGCAATGCCCTTTGAGAGGCCACCCCAAGAGGGCTGCTCTGGCTTCTTCTGAGCAGAGGAGACCATGGACTTAACATGGTCCTGGAAGCCACAGGGGTGAAAGGTGTCCCAGAGGGTCCCAGACAGAAGCTGCTGTGTGAACACTTCCATGCTTCCTCAGACATCAATTTCTTCATTCACCAGGAGTTTTAACTTGCCTTTGCTCGGTCCAAGCGGATGGTGAGTTCTGGAATAGAGAGAGTGACTCTGGGGAGCGGGAGGACCGTCACTGCTATGTGGACCAGTTCTCCAGGATCTTAACTTGTTAAGACACCGAAAGGGTCCCAGTCCTTGAATCAAAGTCAGACATTTCCATTCAGGGCTATTGCTGTGTCCCCAGTCCTCATCAAGAAGAAACATCTGTGTGAGAAGGGTCCTTCTGGTTTTTCTCTCTAAAATCACATAATTAGATTCAAAATAAGCTATGTGACGGGAGCAAAGTTTGAAGAGAATGTGGAAACAAACGCACTGGTTTCATTCCATGGGGACATTCTGAAATGAGGGGTGGCTGTCAGACAAGCTCCCCAAACCGCACCGCTGGGGTGGCCAGGCATTCAGGAGAGATCGGGTGTGGTCTTGTGTACCACCTCAGGGCCCTGGTCTGGGTCATCCCTGTCCCCCACCCTGCAGACAGCACCTCCCCACATGACTGGATAAACTGTCTTATGTCACCACTGCTGGCCTGGAGTTTGACACCTTGATTCTAAGGAATGGCAGAGAAGGAGTTGATTAGGGGTCACCGGCTGCTCGCCCAAGCCCACCCGGCCCACCCTCCACCCCCTGCCTCCTTGTCACAGCCCTCTGTGGGCAGGTGCAGGGAACAGGCTGTGGAAGCTACTTTGCATGTCCTCTTTTCTGCCGACAGCCTGCCGCCCGGGCACAGGTGTGCTGGGTCCTTGCTTTAGGGCAGGGCCCTGAAAGGTGGGTGAGGGCCAGCCCCAAGGCCAGAGCCCTTCCCTGCCACATCCACAGGCCTGAGACTCTGGGTCTGGGACTGAGAACTTGAAGGTTTCTTTGAGCCTCTGTCCTGGGGGTGCACATGTGGATTAAATTAGAGCAATATGTTTTCCTAACAGCGTCTTGGCTGAAAAGTCAAGCAGATAAATGGAAACAAACTCAGCTTTATGTGAATGAAAAGGGGCTGGTGGGAGGGCCACTTCCGCTTAATGCCCCGGGCGCTCCCCACCCCTCTGCCCTCCCTGCAGCCCTGACCCCTCAGCCTGGCCCAGGACTTCCCAGCCTGGGGCTCCCCAGGCCTCTACATTACTCCCCCCCCACCGTCCCTGCTCCAGCCTGCCTGGCCTCCTGCACCCCCATCCTTCACTGTCACCCATGTCCTCTGAACTGGCACCTTCTCTCAACTTGGTCTGGCACCGCGGTAAAGAGCATGTACCTTTTTGGGAAGGTGACATACCTTTTTCAACACCTGTAAGGAGAGGATGTCAACACCTACCCCACAGGGCTCAGGCAAGGACTGGATGAGAGGAGCCATGTGAAGACCTTACCACAGCACCTAGGATGCAGCTAATGGCTGTCGTGCATTACCTTTATTTTTATTACCATTCCCACCAGCTCTCCAAACTCAATGCCACCTCAGGGCCCAGTCATGTCACCTCCTCTAGGCAAAGATCCCCCCCAACCATCTCAACTGGATACCTCCCCTAGGTCAAGGAGGTGTCCATGATAGCAGGTATTTCTTTTTTCCCTTTTTTTAATATTTCAGATTAATATGAGGGTACAAATCATTAGATTACAATGCTTGCAGGTATTAGGTAAAGTCCCTGTCCCCCCCACCCAGGAGGAGTGTCATATGCCCTTAAATTGTACCCGTTAGGTGGGAGCACAGTAGTCCCCCTCCCTTCCTCCCTCTCCTGTCCTCCTTCCTCATCCTCCCAAATTGAATTGAGGGTGGGTGTGTATTTCCCTTGTGTGGGTGCGTATTAGTTCACCTACTGGCTTCATATTAGCATTGAGTACATTGGATACCGGCTTTTCCATTCTTGCGATACTTTACTGAGAAGAATGTGTTTCAACTCCCTCCAGATTAATACAAAAGATGCAAAGTCTCCATCTTTGTATGGCTGAATAGTATTCCACTGTATACATATACCACAGTTTATTTATTTATTTTTTATTTTTTTTGAGACAGAGCCTCAAGCTATTCCCCTGGGTAGAGTGCCATGGCATCACAGCTCACAGCAACCTCCAACTCCTGCGCTCAAGCGAGTCTCCTGCCTCTGCCTCCCAAGTAGCTGGGACCACAGGTGCCTGCTACAACGCCTGGCTATTTTTGGTTGCAGCCGTCATTGTTGTTTGGTGGGTCCAGGCTGGATTCGAACCCACCACCTTAGGTGTATATGGCTGGCACCTTAGCCACTTAAGCCACAGGCACCGAGCCATATACCAAAGTTTATTAATCCATTCCTGAGTTGATGGGCACTTGGGTTATTTCCACGACTTGGAGATTGTAAACCGCTCTGGGATAAACAATCTAGTGCGAATGTCCTTATGATAAAACAATTCCTTTTTCTTCTGGGTAGATGCCTAGTAATGGGATTGCAGAATGAGACAGCAGGTATTTAGAGAGCACCTTTTGGTAGATTGGTCTGTGACTAAGGGTTTTGCTGTCTTTAATAGGAGGGAAGAGCCGGGGGGTGAGGGTGGCTCTCCCACAAAGCAGCCGGGATCAACCCCTCCTGGACCACTCACAGGTCCCCTGGGTGGAGCTGTCCCCAGGACCCCCAGGACAGCAGAAATGTCTGTTAGGAGCAGTCACTCAAGTGGCGACTTCCTGGCAGCTAGAACACCTGGTTAGGGACTGCCTAGTCCCCGGATGACACTGGAGTCGGGCAATAACGGGCCAGATCTGTTTAAACCTCTTTGTTTTATAAATGTGTTAGTGGACTTGACTAAATGAGCCCTGCCGGGAAGAGAAGAGTGTGGGTGGAACCCCATCTCCTCCCAGGGCTTCCTCACTCTTCCCAAGGGCCCACTGGCCATTTCTCACTAGAAATCCTTCAGCAGTGCTGACTGCCCCCACCCGACACCCCCCAACAGACTGTGGTCTTCTAGAGGGCAGCAAAGTGGCCATGTTCCAGCGTGCACACCTGCAAGGGAGGAGAGCAGACCTCAAGGCAGGGTCTCATCTCCGGCAAGTGCTGGGTAAATGTTGCGACTGATACTACTCAGGAACGCCAAGTAGTTGTCAATCACTTTTCTCTGTTAGTCTTTACTTTGCAAAGAGAAACCGGTGAGGCGAGGCCGCCTTTCAGGTAGGTGGTCAGGGGCTCAGAAGCCCTCCTCCCCTGCTGGTCCTCACAGCTGTGACCCGTAGCAGACACAACCCCTCCTCTTCTGAAGCAGGGACTGTGTCCAACTCCTCCCAGGATGCCGCAGAGACAGGTGGGTGCCATGAGTGAGTGGGAGACAGAGAGGGAGGCAGAGGTTGCTAAGAAAATGGCAATGCAGGTTTATGTGACTTTTAGGATTTTGTCACAGAAGTCTCGTTGTGAGCATGAAAGAAAACAAAAGGCACGGGAAGCCCTCCTGGGCCAGCTAAACAACAATGACAACTACAACAGAAAAATAGCCAGGTTTTGTGGCAGGTGCCTGTAGTCCCAGTTACTTGGGAGGCTAAGGCAAGAGAATTGGTTAAGCCCAAGAGTTTGAGGTTGCTGTGAGCTGTGATGCCACAGCACTCTACCCAGGGCGACATAGTGAGACTCTGTCTCAAAAAAAAAAAAAAAAAAGAGGGTGAGAAAATCTAGGCGGGCATTGTGGTGGGTGCCCATCTATAAGTCCCAGCTACTCAAGAGGCTGAGGCAAGAGGATCCCTTGTGCCTAGGAATCTGAGGTTGCTGGGACCTATGACACCATAACACTCTTCCCAGTGTGACAGAGTGAGACTCTGTCTCCAAAAACAAAAAACAAAACAAAAAAGAAGCCAGCGGTCAAGGTGCTGTTCTTGTGGTCCATATGGGCCAGCCTCATCCACAGAGAGCCCAGGGAAGAGGGGCTGTGAAGGGCAGGGGAGCACCTTGGCCCTGGTGGGCAGGGAGGGAGGTGGTGCCCCTGTTCTCAGCAGTCTGTCTGTTCAGTACAGAAGGGGACTTGTCACAGCATTGCTGATCCTCTCCAGCCCAGGCACAGAAGACAGGCCTAGGCAGACGCAGGTAGGGACACGGTCGGAGGCATCCTGCAGACATAACCATCTTCTACCGTCCCACAACCAAGGGGGTGATCAGACTCAATCATGCGTTTCAAATCACAGCCGAGCTCCATCCCCAAACTGGTTTGGGGTCTGCCCACTCGGGAAGCAGATCCCTCTTTTCTCTTTTAGGAAAAAGTTACAGCCTGCACGCTCCTCAGACGCCTGTCCTTTCATGGGAGACAAAGGGCAGGTGGAAAATTAAGGAGTCAGTGTTCTTTTTCTTTTCTTTGTTTTTTTTTTTAAGATTTGATGTTGGAGTCTTAAGAATCTGAGTTTATATTAAAAATGTGGAAGTGCCAAACCTCAAAGCAAGTCTGCGGAGCCAAAGTAAGTGGGGTGGTAGCAGGGAAGAAGAACACAGGCGAGGCTGCGCGCCGGAGGCCCGTGGGCTCGCTCATCTCGCATTCCGCATCGCTCAGGTGCTGCGGGCTCGTGGCGCTGGCGAGAGCCGCTTCCCAGCTCTGCTGCGGGGGCGGCGTGGGCAGCAGCTCGCACGTTCAAAAGACCTGCCTGGCTTTTGTTAGAGAGCTGGGGATTGGGCGTCTGGAGTCCCGGAAACTCCGTATCCACAGGCAGTTTTCACCTGTCCGTTTCTTCCAACACGGCTCCTTTCTGGGAGGCTCTAGTGGGAGCCCCTTCTTGGGGTTCTGCTAAGCACCCCTCTTTCTGAGCAGTATGTATCTTCTTTGTAGCTCTCTCCCCACCCCCGTGTAAATGGCCTTGTCATGTTGAAGTTTTGAATCCTTATGTAGTGCAAGCCCCCTCTTCATTGCGGTTTATAGGTTTTATATCTTATGCAAAAATACCTTCTCTATCCCCAATGGCATACAATTATTTTTTATCTTTTTTCCTTTTTACTTCAAATTGATTAAGGTGTAATCTGTACACAATAAAATGCATCCGTTTTAAGTGCAGCATCTCATGCATTTTGAGAAACGTTTGCAACCATGCAACCACGTCCCATCCAAAGACGGCATAGAGCATTCCCACACCCAAACATGCCTCACCCCTGGAGAAAGTTCCCTTTTACACTTTTGCTCTGTTGCTGGGATTGCAAACTAATACAGACCCTTTGGAAAGAAGAACGGAGAATCCCCAAAGAACTCAAAATAGACATTCTATTTGATCCCACAACCCCATTACTGTGTATCTACCCAGAAGAAAAAAAATCATAAGGAAATTTGCACTAGATTATTCTTTGCAGCTCAGTTCACAATCGCCAAGATATGGAATCAACCCAAGTGCCCATCAACCCACAAATGGGTTAGTGAACTGTGGTGTGTGAATACCGCAGAATATACTATTCAGCCATAAAAAAATGGAGACTTCTTGTATTAACCTGGATAGAGTTGGAGAACATTCTCTTTAATAAAATATCACAAGAATGGAAAAGCAAGTATCCAATGTACTCAATACTAATATGAAGCCAGTAGATGATCTAATACACACCTCCGCAAGAGAAAAACTCAATTCAATTCAAGTTGTGGGGGGAGAAAGGAGGGTGCAGAAGAAAAGAGGGAAGGGGATTGTTGGGCTCCCCCCTAGTGGGCATTATAAGGGTACATGGCACACCCACTGCAGAAGTCCTACAACCAGGATCTCACTAACAAATGTAAACACTGTAATCTAATTGTTTGTACCCTCATAATAATCTGAAATTTAAAAAAGAAGTTCCTTCTTGCGCCTTCTCAAAGAGTCTGCCTTCCTACCTCCATCCCCAGACAGGGACCAATGTGCTTTGTGTCACTATTTATATTTTCCCCCCATGGAATAATTCAGCACAAATTCTCATACCTGGCTTCCTTTCCCCAGTGCAATGCTTTTGAGATTTGTCTATGCCAGCGTAGGTACAGGTATTTCATCTTCATCATTGCCAAATAGTATTCTGTTACATGGACATACCGCAACTTACTTTCCCACTTCTCTGCTTTTGGGGTTGTTTCCAATTTGTGGCCATTAGAAATAAAGCTGCTGGCTCGGCACCTGTGGCTCAAGCGACTAATGTGCCAGCCACATACACCTGAGCTGGCGGGTTCAAATCCAGCCCGGGCCTGCCAAACAATGATGACAGCTGCAACCAGAAAATAGCTGGGCATTGTTGTGGGTGCCTGTAGTCCCAGCTACTTGGGAGGCTGAGGCAAGAGAATTGCTTAAGCCCAAGAGCTGGAGGTTGCTGTGAGCTGTGATGCCACAACACTCTACCCAGGGAACAAAGTGAGACTCTGTCTCCAAAAAAACCAAAACCAAAACAAAATAATGTCTTTCCGAGAGCACAGGTTTTTTCACTTTTATAAAGCAAAGCATATTTGTCAAGTTTTTCTTTTATGATTAGTGCTTAAGTGTCTTGTCTGAGATATCTTTACCTTACTCTAAGTTCACAAAGATTTTCTCCTGTTTTACTTACGGAAGTTTTATGATTTTATATTTTACATCTAGGTCTGCTAATCCATGTCAAGTTAATTTTTGTGTGAGGTGAGACGTAGGGTTTAGGTTCATTTTTTTCCATATGGATGTCCAATTGTCTGACACCATTTGTTGTAAATACCATCATTTTCCTGATCAAATTGCCATGGCAGCTGCGTCAAAAATCAAGCAATCACACAAGCAGGGGTATATTTCTAGAACTCTCCTCTGATCTATAATTTAGAATCTATGTCTACATACTTTGATGCTCCCTAATTTATTGTTTATAGTTTTAAGTGAAAGATCCTGCATGTTTTTGAAGTTTTAACCTGATAATTTCATGGTTTTAGATACTATTGAAATGATTTCTAATTTCATTTTAAATTATTTACTGTATGCTGAGAAAAAGCTGCTTTTTGTATACTGAGCTTATATCCTGAGACGTAATGAAGTCATTTATTACTTCTAATGAGTTTTTTGATATTCCTTAGGATTTTCTAGTTATAATATTATATCACCTTTGAGGAAAGAAAAATATATCTCATTCCATATAATTTGCATTTTTAAAAATCTTTTCTTATTGCTCTAGCTAGAATATACAGTACAATGTTGAACAGAAGTGGTGAAAAAAAAATTTGTTTCATTATTCCTGACTTTGGAATGAAAATGTTCACTCTTTCCTGATTAAATATTAGCTGTAGATTTTTTTCACAAATGCCCTTTGCTGGGTTTTAAAAGTTCCTTCCTAGTCCTTGTATGCTGAAAAATTTGTTTTTTGCATGCATGAATGATGGGTTTTTGTCAAATTCTTTTTTTTGCATCTATTTACTTGATCTCATGGATTTTTCTCCTTTACTCTGTTAATATAATAAATTACATGATTGATTCTGAAATGTTAAGCCAACCTTGCATTCCTGAAATAAACCCCATTAGAATGAGTCAGGGAGAATTCTTCCCTTTTAAATAGTTTGTGGAGGTGACACCCATAGCTCAGTGGGTAGGGCGCCGGCCACCTATGCTGAGGCTCATGGGTTTGAGCCCAGCCTGGGCCTGCTGAAAACAATGACAACTGCAACCAAAAAATAGCCAGGTGTTCTGGCGGGCACCTGTAGTCCCAGCTACCTGGGAGGCTGAGGCAAGAGAATAGCTTAAGCCCAAGAGCTTGAGGTTGCTGTGAGCTGTGATGCCATGGCACTTCTACCCAGGGCGACATAGTGAGACACTGTCTCAACAAATAAGTAAATAAAAATAAATAGTTTGGGATGAATTAGTATTAGTTCTTCTTTGAAAGTGTGGTAGAGGCTCGGTGCCTATGGCTCAAGTGGCTAAGGCGCCAGCCATATACACCTAAGGTGGCAGGTTCGAATCCAGTCCGGGCCCGCCAAACAACAATGACGGCTGCAACCAAAAAATAGCCAGGTGTTGTGGCGGGTGCCTGTGGTCCCAGCTACTTGGGAGGCTGAGGCAGGAGACTCGCTTGAGCGCAGGAGTCAGAGGTTGCTGTGAGCTGTGATGCCACAGTACTCTACCCAGGGGGACAGCTTGAGGCTCTGTCTCAAAAAAAAAAAAAAAAAAGAAAGTATGGTAGAATTCAGCCATGAAGCCATCTGGTCCTGGACTGTTCCTTGTTGGGAAATGTTTTATTACTAATTCAATCTCATTACTCATTATGGGTCTCTTTAGGTTTATTTTTTCTTCCTGATTCCATCTTGCTAGGTTTAAAGTGTCCAGGAATTTGCCCATTTCCTCTAGACTGTGGTTTGTTAGTGACAGTCACTCCTAACCATCTCTGATGATCTATCCTGTTTCTTGGAGCACTTCTGATTTTTTAAATTTTCTTCTTTTCTCTTTTTCTCATGATTTTTCTAGCAAGTGGTTTATCAATCTGTTTATATTTTCAAAAAATAAAATTTTCACTTCATTTATCTCCCCCCCTTTTTTAGTCTTTATTTCATTAAGTTCTGCTATGATCTTTTTCCTTCCGTTAATTTTGGGTTTGATTCCTCCTTTTCTAGATGCTTGAGGTGCCTAACTAAATTTGTTTATTTGAAATCTTTGTAACCTTTTGCTATAAACTCCCCTCTTAGCACCACTTTTTTGTGTCCTATAGGTTTTAATATGTTGTGTTTTGGTCTTTGTTTTAAGAAAATTTCTAAATTTCTTCCTTGACCCAGTGGTCATACAAGAGCATCCTGTTTGATTTCTACGTATTTGTATAGTTTCTGAAGTTCCTCTTTTATTACTTTCTAGTTTTACTCCATGTGGTCTGACAATATACTTGATATGATTTTTATTTTTAAAAAATTGTTGAAATTTCTTTTGCATACTAACATGTGGTTTATTCTGGGGAATGTTTTGTGTGTGTTAAGAAGAATGAGTATTTTGTAGCTGTTGTATAAAATATTTATAAATGTCTGTTAGGTTCATTTGGTCTAAAGTGCAGTATAAACTCAATGTTTCTTTGCTAATTCTCTGTCTAGATTATCTGTCTAATGCTGAGAGCGGGGTGTTGAAGTCCCCTAAATGTTTAATTGTACTAGCATCTATCTCTCCCTTTAGCTCCAATAATATTTGTTAAATATATCTGGATGCTCTAGTGTTAGGTGAATATATGTTTAGAATTGTTCCATCCTCTTGTCGAATCAATTCCTTTTTCATTATGTCATGACTTCCTTTGCCCCTTTTTTCTATTTTTTGCTTAAAGTCTGTTTTAGCTGATGTGAGTGTGACTAGCTATTCCTGATCACTTTTGGTTTCTATTTACATGGAAAATCTTTTTCCATCCCTTTATTTTCAGTCTATGTGTCTTTAAGGTGAGATAATTTCCTTGGAGGCAGTACAGAGTTAGGTCATTTTTTTTTTGGAGACAGAGTCTCACTTCGTTGCCCTCAGTGGAGTGCTGTGGTGTCACTGCTCACAGCAACCTCAAACTCGTAGGCTCAAGAGATTCTCTTGCCCCAGCCTCCCAAGTAGCTGGGACTACAGGCGCCCACTACACGCCCAACTCCTTTTTGTTGTTGCTGTTATCATTGCTATTGCAGTTGTCATCATTGTTTAGCAGGCTAGGGCCAGAGTTGAGCCCACCAGCCTCAGTGTATGTGGTCAGTGCCCTACTCACTGAGCTACAGGCGCCATCTGAGTTAGGTCATTTTTTAAAATTCATTTAAATCTATATCTATAGATTCTATATCTTTTGAGTGAAAAATTTAATCTGTTTACCTTCCAGGTTATTATTCCTATATGAGGACTTATTCCTATCATTTACTTTATTTTATGTTTCTTTTTTTTTGAGACAGAGTCTTACTTTGTCACCCTTGGTAGAATGCTGTGGCCTCACAGCTCACAGCAACCTCAAACTCTTGGGCTTAAGCAATTCTCTTGCCTCAGCCTCCGAGGTAGCCGGTTTACAGGCACCTGCCACAACACCCGGCTATTTTTAGGGAAGAGGCCTTGCTCTGGCTCAGGCTGGTCTCAAACTAGTGAGCTCGGGCAATCCACCCGCCGTGGCCTCCCAGCATGCCGGGCTTATAGGTGTGACCCACCACGCAGACCATTCCTATTGTTTTAGTACTTGATTTCTGATTGTTGTATATAGGTTCTATTCCTGCATTTCCCTCTTGCCGCTTATCATCGTGGTAGTCTGTAGTGCTAACATTTGGGTTTTTTCTCTCCGTGTCTGTTTGCTCTACCAGTGATTTTCATATTGCTGTGTGTTTTCACGATGGTAGCTACTATTTGCTTCTGGTTGTAGAAGTCCCTTACCATTTCGTGAGGGTCAGTCTAGTGGTGATGAATTCCCTTAGCCCTCAGGTTTTGCTTGTCTAAGAAGACTTTCTTTGTCCTTCATTCATGAAGGATAAGTTTGCTAACTACAGTATGTTTAGCTAGCCCATTTCTTTTCTTGCAATACTTTGATGTGTCACCCCATTATCTCCTGGCCTGTAAGTTTTCTGCTGAGAAATCTGCTGTTAGTCTGATGGAGAGTCCTTCGCAGGCATCTAGACGTTTTTCTCTTTCTGTTTTTTAGTTTTCTTTTTGTCTTTGATTTTTGACAGTTTGAGTATAACGTGCTATGGAAAAGACCTTTTTGAATTGTATCTATCTGAGGAGCTTTGCGTTTCTGTATCTGGGTGTCTAACTCTCTTGCTAGACTTGAGATTTCATCTATTCGTTAAATTAGGTTTTCTATTTTTTTTTTAAATTTTCTCTTCATCTTCTAGAATATCCAAAATTGAAGTATTTAGTTGTTTTATGGTATCCCATATGAAGTAAGCTTACCCCACTCTTTTTCAATTCTCTTTCTTTCTTTTTCTTCCTTCCTTCCTTCCTTTCTTTCTTCCTTTCTTTCTTTTTTTCTTTTTTCTTTTATTGGTGTCTGCCTGGGTTGTCTCCAAAGACTTATCTTAAGGTTCTGAAATTCGTTTATCTGCATGATCTAGCATATTGTCAAAGCTTTAAAATGTATTTTTATTTCATTTAATGAATTCTTCAGTTCCAGAATTTCTGTTTGGTTTTGTTTTTTTTTTTTTTTTTTGCCATTTTTGGCTGGGTCTGGATTTGAACCTGCCACCTCCAGCATATGGGACCAGCACCCTACCCTTTTGAGCCACAGGCGCCCCTCTGTTTGGTTCTTTTTTATGATATCTACCTCTTTGGTAAATTTCTCCTTTATATTCTAATTTGTTTTTATAATTATTTGTATTACTTTTCAGAATTTTTTGTAACTCTCTGAGTTTCTTTAATATTAATATTTTAACTTTTTAATATCAATTTTGTGAATTTTTTTCTAGGATTTCATAAACTTTTTTTCTAGAAGGATCTGTGGCTGGAGAATTATTGTGTTCCTTTGGGAGGTGTCATATTTCCTTGATTTTTCGTGTTTCCTGTGTCCTTCTGTTGATTTCTGCACATCTGGTATAACAACTGGTTCTTCCATTTTTTAAACATTTGCTTTGGTAGAGAAGGATTTTTTTCCTGAAGTTGTGTCTGTGATGCTGGTTGGGTAGGGTAGGGCTCTTTGGTTCTGATTCCTGGTGCATGCAGCAGTGTGGTTTGGGGTAGGATTTCTTCAGCTGTAAACAGCCTCAGTGGTGTCTGCGGTTTCCTCTGTGGCTTAGGGTGCAGATGTTAGTGAAGATATGGTGAAGATTTGCTGGGGACTGGGGCACCAGGTGGGCCAGTCTTCTAGCCCCAGTGGTGGTAGAGGTAGGCTGAACATGCCTCTCCCAGAGAAGCACACACTGGGACAAGCCTTAGAAGGTCTAGACAGACAGGAGAATTCTTGGGCCCCTAGGTGGCTTGCTTGGGTGCCAGGAATGGATGTGGTGGGTCAGGTGGGTGGGAGGGTTATGGCAGTAGCAGTGGTGGTACCACCCTCTGGGACTCGAATGGTTCACATTGGTGTTGGCAGTGGCTACAACAGGTCGGGTTGGGCCGACTCCCCTAACAGCAAGTGGCCTGTGTGGGTGCAGGCCAGTTGTGGTGGTAGCGGCAGGTTGAGTGGGTCTACCCTCAGACTCAGTGCTCGGGAGCCACTGGGGGTGAATTGGGTGATCCCTAAACCTCGGCACAGTTGTTTCCTGTACTGGGAGGGGGTGGAGCCAGGCCGGGCGGATCTGCCCTCAGGCCCCTGCTAATGGGGAAGGTAGGGTTGGTTCCCTGAGAGTAGCCACAGGCAGCACCTGGGGGCATACGTTTCCTCATGCCTCAGCCTTGCAGACATCTGGAGCTACAAGCAGTGGAATTTGTCCTCGGGGCACATGCAAACAGGTGGCCCCTCTCTGCTGGGGGCATTGGGATCAATGCCTGTGGCTCCCACCTTGGCCCTGGCAGGACACAGTCCAGTGGGGGTGGGGTGTGTGCTGTCAAAATGACATTATGCTGGCTCTGTACCTGTGGCTCAAGTGGCTAAGGTGGCAGCCACATACACCTAAGGTGGTGGGTTGGAATCCAACCCGGCCGCCAAACAACAATGATGGCTGCAACCAAAAAATAACCGGGCATTGTGGCAGGTGCCTGTGGTCCCAGCTACTTGGGAGGCTGAGCAGGAGACTCGCTTGAGCCCAGGAGTTGGAGGTTGCTGTGAGCTGTGATGCTACGGCACTCTACCCAGGGGGAAAGCTTGAGGCTCTGTCTCAAAAAAAAAAAATGACATTATGCTGTAGCTGCTTAGGGCACAGGGGTTTGGAGACCCCAGAGTGAGCTCTCTGGAGCGAGGCCTTCACGTGGTCTCCGGGCAGTTCCCTGTATTGGTCTTAGGGCCTGTGAGGATTGGGGCCTCTCCCATTGCTAGCACTAGAGGAGGCCAAGGCAGGAATGGGGACTGCTAGGCGCCTCTCACATACCCTGTTCCTCCTTCAGGCAGCCTTCTAGACTCCCAACTGCTCCTGCCAGACAGGCTGCCTCATTTCCCTCTCCTTCCTTGTTTTTGGTGGTTTCCGTCATTTCTCTGTTGAATGCCAGAGTTCTCTTTGAGATGACATATTTAAAATGTGATTGATTATTTACTGACTGTTTTGGTTCCTGTCTGCAAAGGAGGCAAACACCTGATGCATCTAACCCGCCAGCCCTTTGGCTGTTTTGATACTTTATATCTTTCAAGGAGTGGGTGTAGTTCATCTACATTATCAATTTATTGTTATAAATTCATTTATAATATTTCCTTATCATTCTGTTCATGTCTGTAGTATCTTTGGTGATGATTCCCGTGTCATGTCTGATGTTGGTCATTTTATTCCTTTTGTGATTATTTTAATCAGAAGTTCACAATTTTATTGGTCTTTTCAAAGAAGTGGATTTTTATTTCATTGATTTCCACTCTTAATCATATTATTTCCTTCCTTTTATTTTCTTTGGGTTTAATTTGTCTTCCCCCCCCCCCAGCTTCTTAAAAAAAGAAAGCTTTGATTATTGACTTTAGATTTTTCTTCTTTTCTAAACATATGCATTGAAAACTCCAAGCTTTCCTTTAAGCACTGTTTTTGCACACTCTACTCTAACTGTGTACTAATAATTTAGTTTGTTGCATTTCCATTTATTCAATTCTAGATATTTTCTAAGTGATTTCTTCTTGTATCATAGATTATTTAAAACTTTATTGTTTAATTTCCAAATATTTGAGGATTTAATAGATATCTTATTGTCATTAATTTTGTGGTAAAGAAACATAGTCTATGATTTCAAACATTTTAAATTTATTGAGACTTGTTTATATCTATTTTAAAAAATTATTCATATGCACTTGAAAAAATATGTATTCTGCCATTATTAGTTCCAAGGATCTGTAAATGTCAGTTCTGTCAAGTTAATTGACAATATTATTCAAGTTTTCTATATTCTTACTGATATTCTGTCTGCTTCTTTTTATCAATTATCAAAGAATAATATGGAAATCTCCAGCTGCAGTTTTAATTTTAACTATTTCTGCTTTTATCTTTTTTTTGCTTTATACATTTTGAAATTCTGTTATGAAGTGCATACAATTTGAAATTTTTATGTCTTTTTGATGAATTGATCTTTTTATCATTATCGCCAATAATATTCTGCCTTCGTGTCTATATTGTATCATATTAACATAGCTACTTTGGGTTTCTTGTAACTAGGTGTTTATATGATATTTATTTTTCTATTTTCTAATGGAATTTATGTTTTTATATTTAAAGTGTTACTTTAGCCAGGTGTTGTGGCAAGTGCATGTAGTCTCAGCTACTTGGGAGGCTAAGGCAAGAGAATCACTTAAGCCCAAGAGATGGAGGTTGCTGTGAGCTGTGATGCCACGGCACTCTACTGAGGGTGACATAATAAAACTCTGTCTCAAAAAAAAAAAAAAAAGAAAAAAAGTGTTACTTAAACAACATATAATTTCATCTTACTCTATCCAAGCTTGATAATCTCAGCCTTTTAGTGTTTAGACCATTTACATTTAAAGTAATTATTGATAAGGTTGAATTTACGTGCACTATCTTCTTGTTTATTTTATTTTTGTTTTGTCTTCATCATTCTTTTGTTCTTCTTTCTTGCCTTCTTTTAGATTAACTTTTTATTTATTTATTTTTTTTGAGACGGAGCCTCACGCTATCCCCCTGGGTAGAGTGCATCACAGCTCACAGCAACCTCCAACTCCTGGGCTCAAGCGAGTCTCCTGCCTCAGCCTCCCAAGTAGCTGGGACGACAGGCGCCCACCACAGCACCCAGCTATTTTTTGGTTGCAGTCATCGTTGTTTGGCGGGCCCAGGCTGGATTTGAACCCACCAGCTCAGGTGTATGTGGCTGGCGCCTTAGCCGCTTGAGCCACAGGCACGGAGACTCTTTTAGATTAACTTTTTAAAAAACATTAATTCCACCTCTCTGTTGGCTAAGTAGCTACAATTTTTCTTTTGATTTTTTTTAGTCATGCTATGGGGTTTGCTTTGTGCATCTTTAACTTATCATGGTCTGCCTCCAACTAGGATCATACAACTGCATGTATCAGAACTTTTTAAAAATTTTTATTTATTTTTATTTTTTTGAGACAGAGCCTCAAGCTATCCCCCTGGGCAGAGTGCCGTGACATCACGGCTCACAGCAACCTCCAGCTCCTGGGCTCAAGCGAGTCTTCTGCCTCAGCCTCCCAAGTAGCTGGGACCACAGATGCCCGCCACAACACCCAGCTATTTTTTGGTTGCAGCTATCATTGTTGTTTGGCGGGCCGGGGTTGAATTTGAACCCACCACCTTAGGTGTATGTGGCTGGCGCCTTAGCCACTTGAGCTACAGGCGCCGAGCCCATGTATCAGAACTTATACAGTAGTTCTTCCTTTTACTCCTCCTGTCCTTTGTAATGAAAATTTGACAATTTTCATCATACGGTTTATTTCTACATATGTTATAAGCCCCAAAATTCATTTTTACTATTTTGCTTTAAATAATCTAATTTCTTTTAAAGAAGCTTTTAAGAACAAAAAAAGAGAGGGCTTGTGTTTATCTACCTGCTTGCCATTTCCGACCCTCTTCTCTTGGGTTTATCTGAATTTCCATTTGGTATTCCATTCCTTCAGCCTAAGGAACTTCCTTTATCATTTCTTGAGGTGAAGGTCTGCCAGGGACAAATTCTCATAAAATGCTGAAAGGAAAAATAAAGTCAGCCTGTAATTCTATATGCAACAAAGGTAACCCTTTTTTACTTTTAGTGCTTATAAGATGTTTCGTGTTCTTTTTGAGTGCATTTTTTCCGACAACAAGTCAGCATTAACTCTTATCTTTGCAATCCCCATATGTAATGTGCCTTTTAAAAATTTTAATACAGCCACTTTTAAGTTTTCTCTTTATTACCTGTTTTCAACCATTTAATTATGATTTCTTTGTGATTATCCTGCTTTGGGGTTGTTGAGATTCTTTGATCTGTAAGTAGAAATTTTTCATCAATTATGGGAAATCTTGGAGTATCATTTCTTGGGAAAAAAATGCAGCCCCCACTCCTTATTTGGTCCCTTTGATAGGTAATTTGCTGCCTGATATTGTCCTGTAGGTCACTGAGACTCTGTTTATTTGTTAAAGCCTTTTTCTTTCTGCTTTGTTTTGCTTCTATTTTACGTTTTCCATTGCTGTGTCTTCAGGTGTGCTAATTTTATATATATTTAAAATGATGGTTTTCTTCAGACTTGCCTTTTTTTATTGTAGAGTCCAATTATTTTATTATAATTCCGAGTCCTTTTATCTTTATCCCCTTATGCCCTTAGAGTCCTTTCAAATTGTTCTTTTACGCAATTATTTTATAGTCTTTTTTCAGTTTGTTCTTTTGGGCATGAGTCTCCATGTATGGTGTGTCCGCTGACTCTCTTCATGCTGAATTATTTCTTCCATACTTAAAGTTGTGAATTCATCTTCAGCAGAGATTGTTTGTTTATTTGTTTTTTTCTCCTATAAAAATGACTTATAAATAAATACCACAGAACTATGTTTTTTAATACCAGAAAGCCTGTGAGTTGCACTACTCTGGGCTAGTTTCTGTATTACATCTCCTCACCTCAGCCTGTATTATGTGAGCAGTCCTTACATATATGTAGTCTTGGTTTGTTGTTGTGTGTGTGTGTTTTTCTCGTGGAAAGTTTGGGCAGTTGTTGCTCTATTTAGTTTTTTTTTTTTTTTTTTGAGACAGAGCCTCAAGCTGTCCCCCTGGTAGAGTGCAGTGGCATCACAGTTCACAGCAACCTCCAACTCCTGGGCTCAAGCGATTTTCCTGCCTCTGCCTTCCAAGTAGCTGGGACCACAGGTGCCCACCACAACACCCGGCTATTTTTTGATTGCAGCCATCATTGTTGTTTGGCAGGCCCAGGCTGAATTCAAACCCACTACCTTAGGTGTATGTGGCTGGTGCCTTAGCCACTTGAGCCACAGGCACTGAGCCGCTTTATTTAGTATTTTACCACCTACTCCAGAAAAAGAGAGACTTTCTTTTTGCTTCCTTCCCGTGGTATTTGTCTTTTACTCCCCACCCCTACGCGGGGCATTTTTCTACTTTCCTGCTATTTAGGGGGCAGCGTTTCTGGGTCCCAACTTCATACAGGGATCACAGCTCCAGCTCTCCACCTTCGGTTGCTCAAGCCCAGGTCCTCTATTTCAGGCAGATTCTGCCCCTCCCCCAGCCCCTGGTTCCTGCCTCTTCTGCATCTAGTGCCCCAGGCTCAGCTGCAGCTTCTGCCCCTGGGTGTGCTCCTCTGCCCTTGACTTGTTGCTCCATTTCTGGTGCTCAGGGATTTAAATTTCTTTTATTCTTTCACTTTCTGCCTTGTATTTAGAATTGTAGCACTCTGGGAGACCGAGGCAGATGGATCGCCTGAACTCCAGAGTTCAAGACCAGTCTGAGCAAGAGAGAGACCTCGTTTCTATTAAAATCAGAAAAACTAGCTGGAGGCTGTGGTGGACACTTGCAGTCCCAGCTACTTGGGAGGCTGAGGCAGGAGGATTGCATGAGCCCAAAAGTTTGAAGATGCTGTAAGCTATGATGCCATGGCACTGTAGCCTAGGGACAGAGTGAGAAAAAAAATTGTTCTATTTCGCCCTGTGTTTCTGCATGTGTATAGTGGGTAGGGGCTTCTTATCAGCTCAGCCCACTGTGCTGCTGGGACTGAGGGCTCTTTGCTCCCTCTCTGATGATCACCTCTCTTCCACTGATTATTCCTCCTCTAGCTGAGAGCTATCTTGAGTCTAACTTTATATGTCTTATATGGTTGTGTATCTGTCTTGGAATTTCCCTGACAGAACTTCTTGAGTCTGGCTTCTAACTCACTGGTTCAGTTTTCTTTTTCCACAGTATGATCTGCTGTTTGCCGCCCCTGTTGCATTAAAATTGGTGATCAGCTTTTTCATTCCCAAGCGTGTTTCTGTCCCCAGATTGTCTCACTTTCATGATTTTTTGCTCTTATGTTTTAGATGCCATCACCTCTCAAAATTACGAATATGAATTAGAGTCTTAACAATTTTTCCTCTTTTTTACATATCTCTGTTGGACCATCCTTAATCCTAAATTGGGGGATTCCAAGGCCCAGGATACTTCTTAGAAAAAAAAAGTTTTTGTTTTATTTTTTTGGAGACAGAGTTTCACTCTGTCACCCTGGCAGAGGGGGTGGCAGAGTGCCTGGTAGAGTGCTATGGCATCATAGCTCACAGCAACCTAAAACTCTAGGGCTCAAGTGATCCTCTTGCCTCAGCCTCCCAAGTAGTTGGGACTATAGGTGCTGGCCACTATGCCTTGCTAGCTTTTTCCGTTTTTAGTAGAGATGGGTGTTTAGCTCTTACTTAGGCTGGTCTCCAACTCCTGAGCTCAAGTAATTTACTGGCTTTGGCCTCCCAGTGTGTGAGGATTACAGGCACGAGCCACCACATCTGGCCTTTTTAGAAGACTTAATAGCTGCCCCAGAGCTCACCCTCATCTCCAGCCCCTGAACTTCTGGGAATGTATTAACATTGTTCTGCTCTTTATCTGCTTCTTTCCCTTTGCAGGGAATCACAGGCTAGTCTCACAGTATTTTTGGAGTGGCCGCAACTACAGTTTCAATAGTGACAGAAAATTCTCCCTATTATGTTATACAGTAGATAAGACCTTGGAAGCATTAGACATGACAGGTTAGGCCCACCACAATGCTGAGGCAGATGATCCTTGTGCCAGGACACTATGTTGCAAAGGAGAGAAAACCCAGTTCAAACTAGCTTAGGCCAAAAAAGAAAATAAATTGGCTCAGGTAGCTGAAAAGCCCAGAGGCTGCGGAGCAGGCTACTTCAGATGTGGCTGGAGGCAGGGGAGACCCTGATCAGGGTCTAGTCTCCTCCCCAGGCTAAGATCTCTCTCTCTCTCTCTCTCCCTGGGGCATCTATTTCCTTCTTAGACTTTTCCAGAGGCAAGGAGAGAGCCAGCAGCCCCGGCAGAAGCAGGAGGTCTCCTGAGCCCGCTAAAGATCCCCCCCTCCCACCCCGCATTGCTTGGGGGAACATTTCCACGCCTCAAATAGTCACTGTGGGTGGACAGTGTGGTAACACACTCCTAGTCAGTGTCCCCGGCTAGAGATAGACCCACTCTGTGTATGGAGAACTGAGGTGAGGGGCAGAGCCCCGGCCCCCCCAGCAGGTCTGATTTACAGCCCGGAAGATACCATGTCATGGGCCCCTGTGAAGTGTCTGCACAGACCCTCTGTGCCCGCCTGCTCTATCTACTCCCATCTATTGCAACACACTGGGACACTAGTTATGTAACTGGGAGAAGAGAGAGCAGGAGGGGGTGACCCCACAAGGAAGAGAGAGGACAGAGAGAATGCAGGAAGGACTGTGCCGCCAGCCAGCTACGGACCCGGCTTAATTCCTGGGGCTTGGGGATGGAGGCTGGAGGCCAGAAGGCTGCCCTCTCTGGGACTGGTGCCCAGGGCTGGAATGCTGAGAGGTGTGACTGGCCGCCATCCGCCAGGGCGATGCCTTCTCTCTTGGCCATGTGAGGACAGATTCGCACTATCCCTACCTCTCTGCCTCCTCTCCTGCACCCTCAGTGCCTACCAAGCAACGAATGCCCCTCTCTTAGCCGCATGTCCTCACATGCGTGTGTCTGTCCCTGTTCTCACCTGGCTTCTAATGTGCTTCTCCAGCACCAGCTTTCCTTTCAGGTGCCCTCTCAGAAACTTGTAGGTATTTTTTTCAGTCTTACTCGGTCGTCCTGGGTGGAGTGCCATGGCGTCCTAACTCACAGCAACCTCAAACTCTTGGGCTCAACAATCACCCTTGCCTCAGCCTCCAGAGTAGCTGGGACTATAAGAACTTGCCACAGTGCCAGGCTAGTTTGTTCTAGTTCTTAGTAGAGACAGTGGAGGGCTCACTCTTGCTCAGGCTGGTCTCAAACTCTCGCACTCAAGCAGTCCACCTGCCTTGGACTCTCAGAGTGCCGGGATCACAGGTGTGAGCCACTGCACCTGGCCAGGTGCCCTCTCAGGAAATGAAGAATGTGCCCTCTACATCTCCTGCACCCTACCTGTGTGTGGCTTTCACCTAGGGTGACCAGATTTTAACATCTGTGAGGCGAGACAACATGAGGCGGGGCGGAGCAGGGGCTGGGGCAGGGCAGGGCCTGACAACAATGCAAACTTTGATAAGCAGTTCTCAATAATCACTTCTCAGCAATTATTTGTTATTACAGTTTAACATTATAAAATTAACAAAAATAACATAAAACTCATATTCTGGCGAAATAGCCACATGGCAGCCGAAAACCGTATATTCCCTTCTTGTTCTCCAGCCCGTTGGTGCATCCTTTCCAAAAATCGGGACTTTTTTAAAACACCGCGGGACGCGGAACAAATTGTTGAAAAGCGGGACTGTCCCGCCAAAATCGGGAAGTCTGGTCACCCTACTTTCACCTCCTGGCCCATACTGAGGATGCAAAGGGATGAACTGGCTCCTGCGTGGTGTGGTTTTCAGGTATGTGTTGAAATGGCGCGAGCTCTCCACTGCACCTTGCACTGATGTAGATGCACCCCGGTGAGGACAGACAGACATCCAGGCCAACACAGCAGACAGCACACCCTGGGAAGCTGGGTTGCCCAGGCTCCTGCTCTGCCCTGAGGAGCAAAATGTCCTTATCTCTTTCTTTTTTACTGGGGAAGTATTTATCAAACACCTCATAGGTGTCAGGAGTTGCTCTAAGGGCACAGAATAAAATGAAGAGCCCCTTCTTCTTTTTCTTTTTTTTGAGACAGAGTCTCACTAATCGCCCAGGGTAGAGTGCTACAGCGTCACAGCTCACAGCAACTTCAAACTCTTGGCCTTAAGTGATTCTCTTGCTCAGCCTCCCAAGTAGCTGGGACTACAGGTGTCCACCACCATGCCTGGCTACTTTTTTCTTGTAGTTGTCATTGTTGTTTGGCAGGCCTAGGTCAGGTTCAAACCTGCCAGCCTCAGTGTATGTGGCCAGCACCTTAACTGGCAACAGGAGTAGAGAGACAGACCTCCCAGAGCTGGGGGATAAGTCCCATGCTGCCCCCGTTGGGTCTAAGTCTCAGGTTTTATTTTTTAAAACTGTTTATTCTGAAATATAGATTCACCAGAAATTGCAAAGAAATGTACAGGGGGTTCCTTGGTTTGTTTCACCCAATTTCCCCCAATGGTAACACTTTATATCGCTGTTGTTTAATATCAACATCAGGGAATGGACACTGGTTCCATCTGCAGCTTATTCAGATTTTACCATTTATCAGCGTACTTGTGCGTGGGGGGTGGTACATGTGCACACACGTAGCTCTGTGCAATGTTATCATGTGAAATTGATCTCTCTGACTCTCTACCTTTCTTCCCCATCCTTCATCATCCTTAACCCCTGGGGACTACTGATCTATTGTCAATCTCTATAATTGTACAATTTCACAGATGTTATATAAATGGAATCATGCAGTATATCCTTTCAATTTTATCAATTTTACTAATATTTTTGAAGAACCATATTTCACTTTTAAAAATTTTATTGATTTTTGTTCATTGTTTTCTTCCTTCTACTTCTATGGTGTTAATTTGCTCTCATTTTTTTTGGTTCTTGAGATGGAAAGGTAGATAATTAATTTGCAATTGTTGCTTTTTCTAACATAAGCGTTTAGTGTTATAAATCTCCCTTTCCCTGCTTCTTTAACTGTACCTTAAATTTTTTGATATATTATGGTTTTGCCTGTGGTCACAGCTACTGGGGAGGCTGAGGCCAGAGGATCTCTTGAGCCCAAGAATTTTAAGTTGCTGTGAGCTATGACACCACAGCACTCCACCCAGGGTGACAGAGTGAGACTCTGTCTTTTTGGCCAGGGCTGGGTTTGAACCCACCACCTCTGGCATTTGGGGCCAGCGCTCTACTCCTTTGAGCCACAAGCACTGCCCCGATTGATCCTTTACTATTAAGTCATAGTAAAGTCTACTTCATCTGATATTGATATAAACACTCAAGCTTTTTAAAAATTAAAATTTGCATGACATATCTTTTCCCATTCATTTACTTTTAAACCACCTATGTCATTATGTTTGAAATGAGTTTCTTGTAGACATCGTATAATTGGGTTGGGCTTTTTAACATATTTGTCTTTTTAGGACTTTTTAAAAAAAGTACTTATTATGTTAGAGTTTTAAGGCTAGCATTTTGTTACTTGTTTTCTGCTTGTTGTCTCTGGGTCTTGGGTTTTTTTCTTTCTTTCCCTTCCTGGGGGTATTGGAACACTTTCCGACCTCCTCTTTGGTTTCTTTGTAATTTGTCTTACTGTGCTACTTTGTATAGTTATCTTGTGGTTGGTTTAGTATTACTACATATATATATATATATATATAGCTTGTTACCATCTCCTGCCGTCAACATTGACCGCCTCAAGTGAAGTGTAGAAACTATACTTCCATTTAGATAATTTTAGCATTCTTGCTTTTTAAATATATTGTTTTAAGTGTTGTCTCTACATGCATTGAACACTGCCTCAAACAGTATTATAACTTTTGCTTCAATTGCAAAATACAAAACTCCAGAGATGAAGGACAGTCTCTTATGTTTACCTCTAGTTTGATCCATTCCACTGTTTCTCTTTATTTTGTGAATGTTGCAGCCTTCTTTTGTTACCATTGCTTTCTGCTTGGAGAGATTTTTCTAAGGGTAGATCAGCTAACAACAGTTCTCTAAGTTTCCCATTTTTCTGATGATGACTTATTTCTGCCTTCACTCCTTACGGATAGTTAGTTTCACTGGATAGAGGTTTTACAGTTGGCATTTCTTTCCTTTCAGCACTTGAAAAAAATGTCCCACTGGCCTCCGTGGTTTCAGATGAAATCCATTGTCATTTGAAATCCAAGTGTCCCTTTACAGGTAACACATTATTTCTCTCTGGCTATTTTTTTTTTTTTTTTTTGGCCGGGGCTGTGTTTGAACCCGCCACCTTCGGCATATATGGCTGGCAACCTATTCCTTTGAGCCACAGGTGCCTCTTGTCTCTCTGGCTATTTTTTAAGATTTTTTTTCTTTGTTTTTACTTTTCAGAAGTTTGATGATGGCATATCTTGGTGTGGATTTCTTTTATTATTTATTTAAGTGCTTTTTTAGTCCCACACTCTTCTTCTCTCTCTCTGAGATTATGATTATAAGTGTTATATCTTTTGTTGTGGTATCAGAGAATGCCGAACCTCTGCCTACTTTTTTTAGTCAGAATTTGGAATAAACTCTATTTCAATCAATCTTCAAGTTTATTGTTTCTGTCCTCTGCCATCTCCGTTCTGCTACTGAGCCCATCTAATGGATGTTTTAAAATTTATCTTTAGATCTTTATTATTTTTCACTTATATGTGTAATATCCATTTGGTTCTTTTTTATTACTACTCTTTCTTTGCTAAGCTTTTTCCCCTCATTTGTTTCAAAAGAATTTGTAAGTATTTGTTGAGGCATTTTTATGATGCTGTTTTAAAATTCTTATGAGGTAATCCCAACATTTGATTTATCTAAGTATTAGAGTCAGTTTGCCTTTTTTCTCATTCCAGTGCTGGTTCTTCTGTATGATGAGTGATTTTCAATTGCGTGCTAGACATTTTAGCTAGTATGTTAGAGTACGCTTCGTCTCATTCAAATCCCTATAGCAGGCAGCTTAGGTTTAGTATATAGGTTCTGACATACTTTTTTTTTTGAGATCTAGTCTCACTATATTGCCCTCAGTAGAGTGCCGTAGCGTCACAGCTCACAGCAACCACAAACTCTTGAGCTTAAGTGATTCTCTTGCCTCAGTCTCCCAAGTAGCTGGGACTACAGGTGCCTCCCACAATGCCCAGCTACTTCTTTTTGTTGCAGTTGTTTAACTGGCCCAGGCGGGGTTCGAACCCACCACCCTAGGTGTATGTGGCTGGCGCCGTAACCACTGTGCTGTGGGCGCCGATCCAGTTCTGACATACATTTAGAGGCTTTAGTTCCAGTGACAGTTTGGTTATCAGAGTACTTTCACTGGGATTCAGGACTGCTTCACTCTTCTAGCACTGCTGGGGCTACTGCTCAATCTCTGGTTGCTATTACCTGCTGAGTCAGAAAGCACTTTCTTGGGCTCCCTAGTATTGTGGGCTGCCTTCTTTTGCTAACAGGCTAGGGGTCTTGGGTCTTTTTTTTTCTTTTTGTAGAGACATCTTTGTATTTATTTATTTATTTTTTTCTGTTTTTGGCTGGGTTTGAACCCACCACCTCCGGTATATGGGACCGGTGCCCTACCCTTTTGAGCCACAGGCGCTGCCCCAGTCTTGGGTCTTTATAAGCCACTGGGTGGAAGGCAGATAAACACAGAGATGTGTTAGCTCATCTCAAGCTCAGCTCAGCATCAGGTTGACAAGCCAACCTACCTATGGTCTGATTATCCAGCTCCTACAGGAGGATTGGACTGCCTGCCAGGGCTTCTCTTCTGGAGGGGCCACTGGGGCTTCCCACTAGGCGTCTTTTACATTTCTCTTAACTTGCCCTTTGTCTATTTGTCCGGAGAAAGTAGGCTTTTCTGGTCTTTTGCTTTTTGAATACCCATGGAAGTCCCAGGTTGCAGGAATCTTTAGCACCGAGTCTAGGATATACCAGAGATAAAAAAGAAAACTCGGGGGACTCACCACACTGTTGTTCCTCAAGTCCTGAGGTCCCTGGCTAGTCCACCTTTTCCTTCTCGGCTTTAAGTCTTTTGATCATTGTCTGTTAAATATTGTAATTCCTAGTGCATTTAGCTGTATTTAGAGAGCAGAGTGTTTTAATCACCTCCTCTTCACCCCACTGGTGAGAGAGGAATTCCTGCCTTAGGGTTCTGGGGATGGTCAAATACACAACTGGTGCAACTGGACAGATGAGATCGACAGTTTTAACAGTCACCATCCTGGAATAGGAGACCACCATGTGCCACGCAGGGCCACAAGGGTTTGCACTTGGGAACAGAATGAACAACTCGGATCTCTGGAGGCAGGCTTTGTAGTACTAAGAGGGTGGGGTACTTCTTGGTTTTTGAGGGAGGATGTGATTAGCTTGTTTGGACAATTCCCTGGGCTGGCAGGAAGTGAAACCTGACACTCAAGGATAAACAGGGACTGCTACTGGTTTCTCTGATAAGGAGCATTGCTTTGCTATTGGACTGTCGTGCAGGAGCAGAGTGAGAATAGGCCGTTAGGCCATTCAGGGCCCTCCGGATTTTACCAGATCCAAGGCAGGACAGGGCAATGAGCCTTAATTTTAGGTTCTACACCATAGGAAGGAGCAAGAAAAATTATAATATCATCTTATTCCAGAACCAGAGCTCATGTTTTATTTTTAAAATTCATAGGAACTCTGTATTCTGATCCAGGTTTGTTTCAATAGAAAACTGTTCTTCTCCAGAACTTCTATTAAAATCGTGGGCACTGGCTCAGTGCCTATAGCTCAGGGGCTAGGGCGCCAGCCACATACAGGGGATCTGGCAGGTTCAAACTTGGCCTGGGCCTGCCAAACAACAGTGACAACTACAACAACAAAATAGCCCAGTGTTGTGGCAGGTGCCTGCAGTCCCAGCTACTTGGGAGGCTGAGGCAAGAGAATTGCTTAAGTCCAAGAGTTTGAAGTTGCTGTGAGCTGTGACGCAACAGCACTCTACCCAGGGCAACATAGTGAGACTCTGTCTCAAAACAAAAAATGGTGGGCGCCTTCTTGAATCATCACCATGGATCGTGAGCACCCCTGAATGTGGTCTGAGATGATTCAGAAAGTGCAATTTTAATTGTTTTCTTTGAACTATATTTTTCATTGAAAAATAATATTTACCATGTTACAGATAATTTATAAAATAAGCCAAACAAGGGTGGCGCTGTGGCTCAGCGAGTCGGGCACTGGCTCCATATACCCAGGGTGGCGGGTTCAAACCCAGCCCCGGCCAAACTGCAATAAAAAAATAGTCGGGTGTCGTGGCGGGCACCTGTAGTCCCAGCTACTTGGGAGGCTGAGGCAAGAGAATCGCCTCAGCCCAGAGGTTGCTGTGAGCTGTGACTTCATGGCACTCTAATAAGGGCAACAAGGTGAGACTCTGTCTCTAAAAAAAAAATAAGCCAAATGAAAGAGAAACCTTCATAACTTTAACCTACAACCACAATTAGAATTTTAGTATAATTTCTACAGTTTATTTTTCATATAAAATTTTAACACTATAAATAGAGAATGCGTATGATCCGTGAGTCTGCTCTTGACACTTAATGTTTTATCAGAGTCCTTCTTCCTTCCTTCCTTCCTAAACAGGTCAGGCTAGAATTTATTAGTTGGGGCTGAGCAAGATAATGTTCCTTCGAATGTTGTGCATATTTGTGTCTAATTCTCCCTGTCCTCTCTTTCCCCTGGTCCTCCTTGCACCCTGTGACCATTTCTTCTAGAACTCCTTTGCTGGTCCTTTCTCTGTCTCCCACTCCCTAACATCGAGGGTCCCGGGCACATCCTTGGGACTCCTGTCTTTTGACATTCACTCGCTTGGAGACTTCATCCAGTCTTGGCTTTGAGGATTATCTGTCTATCAAGCTTTCCTCTGCAGCCTGGACTCCTTCCTGTATCACAAGGACTGACTACCTGCCCGTCCGGCCTCTCCACTCCGGTGTCTAGCTGGCGCCTCAACTCAACATGTCCAGAACTGAGCCTCCATCCTTCCCCATCTAGTTCTACCCCCATGGAGACACCATTATTCCTCTGCTGAGGTCCAAACTCTCTCTCTCTTTTTTTTTGAGACAGAGTCTCGCTCTGTGACACAGGTAGAGCGTTGTAGTGTTATAGCTCACAGCAAACTCACACTCCTAGGCTCAGAGATCCTCTTGCTTCAGCCTCCCTAGTAGCTGAGACCACAGGTACCCACCATAATGCCTGGCTAATTTTTCTATTTTTAGTAGAGAAGGGGTTTCGCTCTTGCCCAGTCTGGTCTCAAATTCCTGAGCTCAGGCAATCCACCTGTCTCAGCCTCCCAGAGTCCTGGGATTACAGGTGCAAGCCACTGCACCCGATTATGAGGCCCAAACTTTGAAAGTCACCCTAGATACCTACCTGTCTCTCCCATCTGATCAGGCAGCAAATCCTGCTGGCTGCTCCCTCAAAGTGTATCTGAAACCAACCCCCCTCCCAACCTCTGCTGCTCTGACCCTACTCCCAGCCACCTTCTGCTGGCCTTCCTTCCGCACCCCTGGCCCCCTTCAGTCTGTGTCACTTCTCAGCTGGCCCACAAGGTACAGCTGCAGCTGCTCATCTCTCTCCCAGGGAAAGTCCAAGTCCTGATAGGGCTTCCTGTGGTGTCTTAGACTGGGAAGCCCAGAAGCCGACACTGGGACAAGGTCCTGAGTGCATGTAGTCCGTTGGGAGGTGATGCCTGGGCATACGCGGAGAGAGATGGGGACCTGAGACAGGGGGTGTTAATGACACAGTCGCCACCGGGGCAAGTGGAGCCCAACCCTACCGGGAACTCTGAGAGACCGCCTAGGGCAGGGGAGACCCGCAGGGGACTCAGTCACCATCTCCACATTGGTCGAGAGCCACTTTCCTCCTTCCCAGGCACCCCTGTGCCCTCTCCTCCTGCCACTCCCTGTGCCTCACGGACTCTGGTCACACTTGCTGTTTGTCAAACACATCACACACACTCCTACCTCAGGGCCGTGGCCCTGGCGGCGCCCTCTGCCCCGCACCCTCTTCTACCAGGTATCTGCAGGCCTCACGCTTTCTCCTCTCTGGGGCTTTGTTCAGTGAGGTCTTCTTGGTAAAACAGACGGCGCCCTCTAAGTAGGGCAATCTGAGGACAGTGTAATAAAGTACCGTAGGTTGACTATTCCCGTCTGAAAACCTGAAATCCAGAATGCTCCCAAATGGGAAACTATTGGAGCATCAGCATGACGGACACCACCAGTGGAGAGTCCCACACCTGACTTCACGTAACGTTCATGGTCAAAACGCAAGCGCATGACATAATTTATCTAGTGTCTTCAAAGGAAGAAAGACCATTCTTGCTGCAGGGTTATCTTTCCCACGCATGCGCAGATCCCCACCCCAGGCAAGCGCACACGAAGGGTTGTAAACTGTGGGCCCGACATGGGCATGGCAGGTTCCCCACGATGCCCCACATGGGGCCAAGATCTACGTGCATTACTCTCTGTGCTCTTTTTTGCTTATTCTCTGCATATAGGGTAAAGATACTGTTTAAAATGTCAAAAAGGCCAACAGATACCCTTATGGGTAACAGCGATAAGAAAAAGAGGACGCATTCGTGTTTATTGCCACACAGACAGTTGAGCTGTTGCAGACAGCGGGCAGGTAGCGTGAGTGTGAAACATCTCACCGAAGAGTAGAGTGATGGAATCATCATTAGATACAGCTTTTCTTGCCTAAAAAAATAAAATACAGTGTGCAGTAACCTTTTTTTTCCTTTGAGACAGAGTCTTATTTTGTCGCTCTGGGTGGAGTGCCGAGGTATCTTCATAGCTCACAGCGACCTCAACTTCCTAGGCTCAAGTGATCCTCTTGCCTCAGCCTCCAGGTATCTGGGACTACAGGCGCCCACTACAACATCTGGCTAGTTTTTTTCTATTCTTAGAAGTGGTGGGGTCTTACTCTTGCTCAGGCTCGTCTGGAACTCCTGAGCTAAGCATTCACCCCATCCACCCAACTTGACCACCCAGAGTGCTGGCCTACAGTTACCTTTTAAACAAGCTTTCTAGGTGGAGACAAAGTGGCCTGCCCCTTTTTTGCTGTTGCTACTATTTAACATAAAATGCAGGTATTTTGTTCTGCTTAGTTACCCTGAACACATTATTTTTTCACTTTGTTAATGGTGCCTCACATTCGTTACTGTTAAGTACTTATGTATGAATAAGTGTCAGAAAATGATTGCTAAAAAAAAAAAAAAAAGAAAATGATTGCTTACTGAGAGCATATAAATTCAGAGTTATGAATGATGGCAACATCGAGCAACTAGGGTGTCCAGTAACGTGCCATTTTGATATGTAATGGCCCAGTGGACACAAACTTTATTTCATGCCACAAATTATTTAAAATACTGTACAAATTACCTTCATAAATAAATTTCATGAGTAAACTTGGGTCCATCCTTGAGCTATCTCATTATGTTATGCAAATATTCCAAAATCTGAAAAAATCTAAAATCTGAAATACTTCTTTCTCGTCCCAAGCATTTCCCTTTGGACAGGGATACTCAACCTATTTTTATGAGGGTGAGAGCAGGAAACAGGGAAATCCGAAGGAGTAATGAGGTGCCCCTCTAAGGGGCAACAGTAGCACTAGGAGAGCTAGTGATAGTTACCATTCCTGGGCCTGAGGGAGTGAGAGGTGGGCCCACCTCAGAGCCTCCCGCAGGGGCCGGGGTTGCTGACTCACGTGCCTTCTGCCCTCCAGTCTCCTGAAGATGTTTCCCGTCAGCCATGCCCACTGGAGGCTTGAGTATAAAGGATTCCTCTGCACTGTTCCTGAGGTCAGTTTCCGGTCACAGGCAGAAGACGAGGACAAATGGTAGATGTCCAGCACATTGTCCAAAACAGCAAGACGCACATATTCCCGTCCCTCCTCCTTGCTTCATGTTCCTCCTTAGCACTTGGCACCAGCTAACCTATGATACGTTCGGCTTATTGTTTCTCTCTCCCCACTGGAGTATAAACTCCACCAGGTGAGGAATTTGTTGTCCTCATTCACTACTCTGTGGCAGCACCCAGACTAGTGCCTAGAACACACAGCATGTGTTCAGTAAAGGCTTTTTAAGTAGATAAAGTTGCTACCTCACCATGGTAGGCAGAACAATGCCCCCCAATATGTCCATGTGCTAAACTTGTGAATACGTCAGGTTATGCAGCAAGGGAGAATCAAGATTGCAAATGGAATTAAGATTGATCAGAGATTAAACAAACAGGTGGGCCTAATGGAATCACAACAGTACAGAAGCATAAGAGTCAGGGAGATTTAAAGATGCTAACTGCTGGCTTTGAGGAGGGAGGAAGGAGCCACAGCCAGAATGCAGGCAGACTCTGGAAGCAGACAAGGGCAAGAGTCTTCTGTGTCCCCTAGGGCCACCAGAAAGGGACACAGCTCTGTGGACACCTTGATTTTAGCTCAGTGAGACACATTTCTGACTTCTGACCTCTACAACGATAAGAGGAAATGTTGGCATTTTAAATTTGTTTTGTATTATTTTAAGCCACTAAGTTTGTGGTCATTTGTCACAGCTGCAATAGGAAACCAATACACTAGCCTTTGTTTTTATGGCACAAGTACAGGCTCTGGGTGGAGCCAGTGGTGGCTGCTCTTCTCCTGGCCCCTCTGCCCCTCCTTAGGGAGAGAAATTGCACCTGTTTTTTTCTGTACAAATGAGACTATTAATCGCTCTTTCTTGGGAGAGGTAGGGGTGGGGGAGAAGTTGTAAGGATTTGGTGAGCTGGTGATGCACATGTCACTGTTCAGAGCTTGGCCTCCAATAACTCCTCTTCTACAGTACAGTCCCTATAAGTGCCTGGCAGATTGCAGATCCTCAATAAGTATTTGTGGATAAATGCATTCCATCAAATGATGTTCCATAATAGACTTCATCTTTCCTGCTTTTATTTTTAATTAATTGATTAATTCATTGAAACAGAATCTCACTCTGCCATCCTGGGTAGGGTGATGTGGCATTACAGCCCACAGCAACTCTTGGGCTCAAGCAAGCCTCTTGGCTCAGTCTCCCAAGTAGCTGGGAGTTCAAATGCCCACAACCATACCTGGCTGATTTTTCCATTTTTAGTAGACATGGGGCTCACTCTTGCTAAGGCTGGTCTCGACCTTGTGACCTCAAGCGATCCACCCGCCTTGGCCTCCCATAGTGTTAGGACTGCAGGTGTGAGCCTGTTTTTAGGACACTGAGACTTCCCCCAACTCCTTTTCTTTTTTAATCTAGTATAAATAGAAATTGAGACTCTCTTTGTGCACACAGGGTTTTTTTTTTTTTTTTTTGAGATGGAGCCTCAAGCTATCCCCCTGGGTAGAGTGCCATGGCATCACAGCTCATAGCAACCTCCAACTCCTGGGCTCAAGCGAGTCTCCTGCCTCCGCCTCCCAAGTAGCTGGGACCACAGG
>CAUYQV010001982.1:0-29836 GCA_963574575.1 Galagoides demidoff | reverse complement strand
TTTTTTTTTTTTGGAGACAGAGCCTCAAGCTATCCCCCTGGGTAGAGTGCCATGGCATCACAGCTCACAGCAACCTCCAAATCCTGGGCTCAAGTGAGTCTCCTGCCTCCACCTCCCAAGTAGCTGGGACCACAGGCACCCACCACAACGCCTGGCCATTTTTTGGTTGCAGCCATCACTGTTGTTTGGCGGGCCCGGGCTGAGGATTTGAACCCGCCACCTTAGGTGTACGTGGCTGGCGTCTTAGCTGATTGAGCCACAGGCGCCAAGCCAGATGATTCTTTTGAGACAGAGTCTCACTTTGTCTCCCCCGGTGGTAGAGTGCAATGATGTCACAGCTCACACCAACCTCAAACTCTTGGGCTCAAGCGATTCTCTTGCCTTAGCCTCACGAGTAGCTGGGACCATAGGTGCCCCCCACAACGCCCACACCCAGCTATTTTTAGAGACGAGGTCTCACTGTGGCTCAGGTTGGTCTCAAACCTGGGAGCTCCAGGTGATCCACCTGCTTCAGCCCCCAGAGTGCTGGGATTACAGGTGTGAGCACCGTGCCTGGTGGAGCTGGATGATTTTGATCCATTTTGCCAATGGCTCTCCAGATAGACATTGAGTGAGCGTCCGGTACAGTCACAGCGGTAGATCAAAAGGCCACTGCTTTATCTTTCCTACAACCCTTTTTAATACCAGCTATTATCTCTCTTTTTCTTTCAATCTTTTTTTAAAATTTCACAGTATTACGAGAGTACAAGGGATTAGGTTATATTGTTTGCATTTGTTAAGCCAAGTCCGAGTTGAACTTGAGCCTTTCACCCAGGAGATGTGCTTCACCCCTGTTAGGTAGAGAGCACACCAGTGCCCCTCCCTCCTCTCTCCTCCTTCCTCCTCCCTCCCACTTGAATGTCATGTGTTTTTGCTTTGTGTGGGTGTGTAGTTGTTCATCTGCTGGTTCATATTAGTATTGAGTATTGGATACTTGCTTCTTCAGCTCCATCCAGGTTAATACAAAAAATGTGAAGTCTCCATCTTTTCATGTCTGAATAGTATTCCATGATATACACATACCACAGTTTGTTAATCCATTCATGGGTTTGATGGACTCTTGGGCTGATTCCACATCTTGGCCATCGTCAATTGAGCTGTGATAATTTCCTTCAATCTTTGTCAATAGGTAAAATGCTGTTTTCTTTCATTTTTATACTTGAGGGATTTCTTCATGTTTATTAAGAGGTCATATTTCATTTTTTGTGCTTCTTTCATTTTCTATCCATCCATATTAAAACTATGCAACATTACGCTTGTGTTGTTGGGTTTTTTTTTTTTTTTTGAGATTTCTTGGGTGAAATATATTACTCTGTCCTCCACCCACTCCTAAATTCTCAGCCAGTGGAGAAAGCTGCCCAGAAAAGTCTGCTAAGGTCCTGAGTCCCCGTGGAGCTGGACCTGAGAAGGTGGAGGGTAGGAAGCACGGCCAGTCAGAGTCCCACAGGGCAGGACGGCTGGCAGGACCCCCCTGCAGGACAGGCTCTGGCAACTCCCCGACCTCGGGTAACTCCCCATCCTCAGGTAAGTCCACAAACTCCCTGTCTTCAGGTACATCATCACTGTCACAGCTGTTCAGGACCAGCCAGGAGAACAGAGTGGAAGGACTGGTCTGCTGGGACACAGACAGAGCTTTTCAAACTTCCGTGTGTATCAGAGTCACCTGGGGAGCGTCCTGAAGCGCACTGCTGGACCTCCCCGAGAGCCGCGGGTCCAGGTGGACCCAGAGGATGCAGCTTCCAGGCCCCTGGTGATAAATGCCAGTGTGCTGTGCCTGGGGAAAGCTGGTTCCTTCTTCTTAGAGAACTTTAAACTCACCCTGAGCATGGGTGGTGCCTTTCTGAGAAAAGTGTGGGTGCCAGAAGTTGTAGGGTATCGGTTCTGAAGTCCTCTGGGTTCTTCCTGTCTCTCTGAGTCCTGTAAGCACAGGCTCCCTTCCAGAACCTTCTCCACGTACCAAAAGCAGGGCTGTGCTTCACTTACCCTCAGTCTTAGAAAAGAGTGTAAAAGACAGCCAAACTAGAGACCTTCTAAAGACTGTGTAATCCTCCACTGGCTGACAAAGCACTGTGAGCTTGCCCCGGGCTCCTGTTTCCTGCTCTGCGCCCAGCACTGCTCTGTGGACACTGTCCCTAGAAGCCAGGCTGTGGCTTGTGTTGGAAGTTCTGGAATTCAGTGACTAGTGGAGCAGTGAGATTGACCTCGCCCTTCCAACCCCACAACTGCCCTCACAAAATCACTGTCGGAGGATGTTGAGCGGCTGAAAGTCCCAGGAGAGCAGAGCAAAGAAGTCTAAAAATATCGCTTATTTCTTCAGCCCTCTTCATTAGGAGAGATGTCATTCACAAGGAAGGAAGTCTTTTCCACAAGGCAGGAGCCGCCTGTGGTAATGACGTTGGTCTGTTGATCCTATTGTTGTAAGTGTGATGTTCCCCAGGACCCTTATGGCACACCAGAGCTACCTATTAATATTTTAGAAGGTTTCTTTCAGATTTGGCGTGTCATTCAATAAGGAAATCAAACTTATGGTCAGATAAGATGAACATTCCAATTGCATAAATCCTCACTTTTATTGGCTTAGATAACATGTTCCATATGGCCTGCTTTTGTTAATGAAAGATAAAAGTTATACCCTCGGGGTGACACCAAGGAAACTTTCAGCTACTTTATCTTTCTAAACATGGAATTTCCCCCCCTTCTTGCTCCTGCACTTGATTAGGAAAAAAATTACGTTAAAAAGTGGAAATTTTTGGCTCAGCACCTGTGGCTCAAGTGGCTAAGGCGCCAGCCACATACACCTAAGGTGGTGGGTTTGAATCCAGCCCGGGCCCGCCAAAACAACAATGACGGCTGCAACTAAAAAATAGCCAGGCGTTGTGGCAGGCACCTGTGGTCCCAGCTACTTGGGAGGCTGAGGCAGGAGACTCGCTTAAGCCCAGGAGTTGGAGGTTACTGTGAGCTGTGATGCCACAGCACTCTACCCAGGGGGGATAGCTTGAGGCTCTGTCTCAAAAAAAAAAAAAAGTGGAAATTTTTTCCTGGCATTTAAAAAAATAACTCTTATTTGACTATTCCTCAAGCCAGACAGTGCTTGCCTACAATTTACTGAAAGGGTCCTGTGTCTTTCCTACACTTTCACCCACATATGTAAGCTTAGTTCCGTGGGACATTTTACTGTTACCAATTAAGGGATGTTAAACAGTACTGTTATCCTGTTTTTATAACTTCATAGAATGGATAATAGAATTATATTTCATCAGTATTATTTTAACTTTGATTGCCATGATTTCTGAATGTTATCTGTGATAGTCCTCCAAGTGCATATTAACTTATTTGTGCATAAAAATCACCTGCTTTTTTTTAATGACGGAAATTGACCAGGACATGACTGACAGGCTGACTGCCCAGTTCGGGTGGCAGACATTTTCTATAGATCAGGTGATGTAAGTCTATAGCTTCAAACTTTTTTTTTTTTTGAGACGGAGCCTCAAGCTATCCCCCTGGGTAGAATGCCATGGCATCACAGCTCATAGCAACCTCCAACTCCTGGGCTCAAGCGAGTCTCCTGCCTCCGCCTCCCAAGTAGCTGGGACTACAGGCGCCCGGCCATTTTTTGGTTGCAGCCATCATTGTTGTTTGGCGGGCCCGGGCTGGGGATTCGAACCCGCCACCTTAGGTGTACGTGGCTGGCGCCTTAGCCGATTGAGCCACAGGCGCTGAGCCATATTTAACTTTCTTAAACAAAAAGATTTTCAGCCCAGAATTCTGTAATCTGTTAAACTAAGCTTCAAAATTTATGGAGAAATCAAATCTTTTACGAATATGCAAGCACTAAGGAAATTCACCACAAGATAAGCTCTACAGCAAGTCTTTGACCTGTTCTCCACACTGACCACCTCAATGGACCACCAGCAAAATAAACACCCAGAAACTAAAGAACAAATCCTAGCTTCCACAATGGTGATAAGGATAAAACTAATTAATGGACTTTCACAAAATAAGATGAATAGAATGCCACCACAATTATCAGTTCTCTCAATTAATGTAAATGGCTTGAGTTCCCCACTTGAGTATCCCCTTGGCCTATTGGATAAAAAAGCACAAGCCATGTATATGCTGTCTCCATGAAATACACCTAACCTCAAAGGACAAAACAGGACTCAGGGTGAAGGGTTGGAAAACAATATTTCAGGCAAATGGAAATCGGAAAAAAGGAAGGGTCACAATCATATTTTCATTGCATTTAAGGCAATTAAAGTTAAAAAAGACAAAGATGGTCACTTCATACTGGTCAAGGGAACAATAAAACAAGAAGACATTCAATCCTAAATATTTATGCACCCAACTTAGATGCTCCCAAATTTATGAAACAGACCTTAAATGATTGAAGCAGTACAATAACCTATAAAACCATAATAGCTGGGGACTTTAACACCCCATGACAGAACTGGAGAGGTCATCTAAACAGAAACTAAACAAAGATACAAGAGACTTAAATGTAACCGTAGAACAATGGGCTTAACAGATATATACAGAACACACCATCACAAAACTAAGAAATATGTGTTCTTCTCACCAGCCCATAGAACACATGCCAAAATAGACCATATCCTTGGATACAAATCAAACATCAACAAAATTAGAAGAAATGAAATTATACTCTGTATCTTTTTATATCGCAAGACACTAAAGGCAGAATTCAACTTGAACAAAAAATTTTATCCCCACACAAAGGAATGGAAATTAAACAACCTTATGTTGAATGACAGTTGGGTCAAGGAAGAGATAAAGGAGGAAATTTTTAAATTCCTCAAACATAACAACATGAAGCTACAAGCTACCAAATCCTGTGGGGTATTGTAAAAGCATCCCTCAGCAGGAAATTTATCATGTTAGATGCCTACATCCAAACAACAGAAAGAAAGTATATCAATAATGAAATACCTTAAGAATCATCTTAAGGAAATGGAAAATCCAATCCAAAACCTACCAGAAGAAAATAAATAACCAAAATTAAATCAGAAATAAATGAAACTGAAAACAAGAGAATCACTCAGAAAATTAATGAAATAAAAGGTGGTTCTTCAAAAAGATAAATAAAATTGATAAACCTTGGGCCACATTAACTAGAAACAGAAAAGTAAAATCTCTAATAACCTGAATCATAAACAAAAAGAGGAGATAACAACCAATACCACAGAGATACAAGAGATTATCTCTGACAACAAGAAACTCTATACCCAAAAATTTGATAATGTGGAAAAAATGAACCAATATCTAGAATCATACTGTCTCCTTAGACTTAACCAGGAATAAATAGATCTCTTGAATAGACCAATATTAAGCACTGAGATTGAAGACACAATTAAAAAAATGTTTCAAAAGAAAAAAATGCCCTGGACCTGATGGCTTCACACCAGAATTCTATCAAACCTTCAAAGAAGAGTCTGTCTGTACCTATGTTGCAGAACCTATTCCAAAATGTTGAGAAGGATAGAATATTCTTCTACATGTTCTATGAAGCAAACATCACCCTGATACCAAAACCAGAAAAGGACCCAACAGAAAAGGAGAACTAAAGAATAATTTTACTAATGACTACTGATGCAAAAATACTCAACAAAATCTTAGTCAACAAATTATAGCTACACATTAAAAAAATTATACATCACAATGAAGTAGGCTTCATCCAAGGGATGCAAGGTTGGTCTAACATATGCAAACCAATATATGTAATTTACCATATCAATAAAAGCAAAAACAAAGAGCATATGATCCTTTCAATAGATGCAGAAAAAACATTTGATAAAATTGTCAGCATGCCTTTCTAACAAGAACATTTAAGAATACAGGCCATAGCTCCGGGCCTGTGGCTCAAGTGGCTACGGTGGCGGGTTCAAGTCCAGCCCCAGCCTACCAAACAACGACAGCTGCAACCAAAAAAAAATATATACACCTAAGGTGGCAGGTTCAAATCCAGCCCAGGCCCGCCAAACAACAATGACAGCTGCAACCAAAAAAAATAGCCAGGCGTTGTGGTAGGCACCTGTGGTCCCAGCTACTTGAGAGGCTGAGGCAGGAGACTTGCTTGAGCCCAGGAGTTGGAGGTTGCTGTAGGCTGTGATGCCATGGCACTCTACCCAGGGGGATAGCTTGAGGCTCTGTCTCAGAAAAAAAAATGGCACATTTCTTAAACTGATTGAAGCCATCTACAACAAACCCACAGCTAATATCATACTAAATGGAGTAAAAACTGAAAGCTTTTCCATTTAAAACTGGAACCAGATAAGGATATCCTCTATCACTACTACTATTCACATAGTTTAAGAAGTTCCAGCCAATGCAATCAGGCAAGAGAAGTATATAAAAGGGAGTAGAGGAGGTCAAAATCTCACTCTGCAGATAATATGATCTTACAGAACCTCAGACTCAACCACAAGACTACTGGAAGTGATCAAGACATACAGTAATATCTCAGGGTGTAAAATCAAGGTCCACAAATCAGTAACTTTTGTATATATCAATAAGAGCCAAGTCGAGAACCTAATCAAAGAAATAATGCCCTTCATTAGTAGCTTAAAAAAAAATTAAATACCTAGGAATATACCTAACAAATGAGGTGAAGGACCTCTACAAAGAGAATTATGAAACCCTAAAAGAAATAACTGAAGACATTAACAAATGGAAGAACATACCACTCTCTTAGGTGGGAAGAATAAACACTGTTAAGATGTTTATACTATCCAAAGCAATCTACAAATTCAATGCAATCCCCATTAAAATATCAATATCTTTGAGGAACTGAAAAAAATAATTCATTTCATATGGAATCAGAAAAACCCATACAGCCAAGGCAATTCTTAGTAATAAAAACAAAGCCAGAGGTATTATTCTACAAAACTTCAGGTTATATTAAAAGTCTACTATAATCAAAACAGTACGATATTGGCACAAAAATAGAGACATAGACATGTGTTACCAAATAGAAAGCCAAGAGATTAAACCAGTCTCTTGTTGCCATCTGATCTTTGGTAAAACAAACAAAAGCATACACTGAGGAAAAGAATCCCCATTCAATAAATGGTGCTGGAAGAACTGGATAACCACATGTAAAAGATTGAAACTGGAACTACACCTTTCACCACTTACAAAACTTGACTCAAGATGGATAAAAGATTTAAATCAAAGACATAAAGTAATAAAAATCCTTGAAGAAAGTGTGGCAAAAACTCTCAACAATGTTTGGTTGGGGAAAGATTTTATGAAAAACACTTCAGTAGCAATCACAAAACAACAAAAATAAACAAATGGGACTTAATTAAACTGAAAAGCTTCTGCACAGCTAAGGACACAACAAGTAAAGCAAAAAGACAACCTTCAGAATGAGAAAAGATATTTGCATGTTATTAACCTGACAAAAGCTTGACAACTAAAATTTACAGAGAACTCAAATTAATCAACAACAAAGAAAGCAAACAATCACCTCTATCATAAGGCAAGAGACATAAACGGAACCTTCTCTGAGAAAACAGATGAATGGCTAACAACCATATGAAAAAATGCTTATCATTTCCAATCCCCAGAAAAATGCAAATCAAAACCACCCTGAGATATCACCTAACCCCAGTGAGAATGCCCCGCATCACAAAGTCCCAAAGTTGCAGATGCTGGCACAGATGTGGAGAGAGGGGAACACTTTTACACTGTTGATGGGATTGCCAACTAATATAGCCTCTTTGGAAAGAAGCATGGAGAATCCTCAAAGAACTCAAATGAGACCTCCCATTTGATCCTGTAATCCCATTTCTAGACATCCACCCAGAAGAAAAAAAAAATAATCTTATCATAACGACATCTATACTAGATTGTTTATCACAGCTCAATTTATAATCACTGAGATGTAGAAACAACCTAAAAGCCCATCAACCCAGAAATGGATTAAGAAATTATGATATGTGTATGTGTGTGTGTGTATATGTATATATACATATACATATATATATGAAATACTATACTGCCATAAAAAAGATGGAGACTTTACATCTTTTGTATTTATCGGTTGGAGTTGAAACGCACTCTTCTTAGTGAAGTATCACAAGAACAGAAAAGCAAATATCCAACATACTTGATATGAATATGAAGCTAGCAGACAATCTAATAACACACCCACATCAGAGAACAACTCAACTCAAGTTGGGGAGGGGAAGAGGGGAGGATTTTGGTGTGCTCCCACTTAACGGGCACAATGTAAGGGTGTTATTAGCATACCTTTTGGCTGTGGGACACAAGTGGGACTATACCTAACACTCAAATATTATAACCTAGTTGTTTGTACCCTCACATTAAACTTAAATAAAAAAAATTTTTAAACATTAAGAGGGTACAAGTGCTCTTGTTACATGGATACCTGGTATAATGCTTAAGTTGGGGCCTATAATGATAAATTTCCCATGTGAGCTTGAGAACAATGTGTAATCTGCTATTGTTGGATGAAGTAGCCTATAGATATCAAACAGTGATTGATGGTGCTGTTGAGTTCAGCTATGTCCTTACTAATTTTTTCTGCCTGATGGGTCTGTCCTGTTTTGGTTTGGGTTTTTTTTTTGAGACAGAGTCTCATCCTGTCCCCTGGGTAGGGGGCACTGTCTCACCCTGTCCCCTGGGTGAAGTGCTGTGGTAATTTACCTCACAGCAACCTCAGACTCCTGGGCTCAAGCAATACTTTTGCTTCAGCCTCCCCAGTGGTTGAGACTACAGGCGCCTACTACAAAGCCTGTTTTTTTGTTTTCAGTAGAGATGAGGTCTCACTCTTGCTTAGGCTGGTCTCAAACTCCTACACTCAAGCAATCCACCCACCTCACCTTTCAGAATGCTAGGATTACAGGCGTGAGCCATCAAACCTGGCCCAGGTCTATTTTGGATAGACAGACGTAAAAGTCTTCAACTATAATAGAAGCAGGTTCATCTAACTTGCCTTGAAGTTCAATTAGTTTTTGCCTTATATATTTTAATACTGTGTTGTTTGGTATGTGTTAATTAAGAATTTTTATGTCTTCTTACAGTATCGTCTCCTTTATCCTAATATAATACCCTTCATTACTCCTGATAACTAAATCAATACAGCTATTCCTATTTTCTTTTGATTATTGTTAGCATGATTATATTTTTCCATACCTTTATTTTAAAACTATACATGTCTTTATATTTAAAGTGGATTTTCTCACAGAAAACATACAGCTGGGCTCAGCACTTGTAGCTCATCAGCTAGGGCACTGGGGCTGGTGGGTTCGAACCTGGCTTGGACCTGCCAAACAACAATGACAACTACAACCAAAAAAAAAAAAAATAGATAGGCATTATGGCATGTGCCTATAGTCCCAGCTACTCAAGAGGCTGAGGCAAGAGAATACCTTAAGCCCAAGAGTTTGAGGTTGCTGTGAGCTGTGATGCTACAGCACTCTACTGAGGGCGACATAGTGAGACTCTGTCTCAAAAAAAAAAAAAAGAAAGAAAGAAAGAAAAAAGAAAACATACAGCTGGGTCTTGTTTTTTGATCCATTGACAATATCTGTCTTTAATTGGTACATCTAGACCAGTGACCTTTAAAGTTTGCAATATATCTTGAATGCAGGACATAACTGTAAGAGGGACTTTACCTAACAAATGGAAACAGTGTGACCTGGTTCTTTGCACCCTCAATGAATCCCCAACAATAAAAATAAATAAATAAATAAATTTGCATTATACATTTAAAATTAATCCAAGTCCATTTTCGAATAACACCATACCATGTCATGGGTGGTACAAGTATTTTTCAATAACAAAATATTCCTAATCCTGCACTTCTATCCCTTTTATCATGGCTGTCGTCTATCTTACTTATACATAAGTATACACAATGTATATACATATACAAAAACATACATAAGCATACATAATCAACTACATTGGTACCATTATTATTTTGAACTATATATATTAAATCAATTAAGAATAATAAAATTAATGTTTTTATTTTATCTTCCCTCATAGATTCTTGAAAGTCTTTATGCAGATCTCAGTTTCTGACTTATTGTTCTTCTCTATGAACAACTTATCTCAACCTGTCTTGCAAGGTAGGTATACTTATAACAAATTCCTTCACTTTTGTCTAAAAAAGTCTTTATTTCTCTTCCATTTTTTTTTTTTTTTGCAATTTTTTGGGCCAGGGCCGGGTTTGAACCCACCACCTTTGGTATATGGGGCCAGCACCCTACTCCTTTGAGACACAGGCACTGCCCTCTCCTCCATTTTTGAAGGATAATTTTGCTGGGTATGTAATTCTAGGTTGGTGAGTCGTCTTCTTTTAACAATAAAATATTTCACTCCACTCTTCTAGCTTGCATAATTTTTAGGGAGATATCTATAGTTTTTATTGTCACTTCTCTATAGGGAAGATATTTTTTTCCTCTGGCTTCTTTCAAAATTTCTTTATATTTGATTTTCTTAAGTTTGCATATACTATGCCTATGTATAGTTTTTTTGCATTTATCAGTCTTGGTGTGCTCTGAGCTTCCTAGATCTATCATTTGGTTTATGACATTAATTTGAGGAAATCAGGAGTCATTATTGTTTCAAAGTATTTCTTCTATTCCTTTCTGCTCTGTTCCTTTTGATGTTTCCTTTATATGTACAATAGTTCCCCCTTATCCAGCTTCACTTACTATGTTTTCAGTTACCTATGGTCAACTCTGGTCTGAAAATATTAGTGGAAAATACCAGAAATACTTTGTAAGTTTTTAAACAGTATACCATTCAGAATAGCATGATAAAATCTTGCATTGTTCTGCTCCACCACACCCAGGACATAAATCATCCCTTTGTCCACCATATCCATGTTGTATATGCTACCTGCCCATTGCTATATAGGAAAAAATAGAGTACACAGGGTTTGGTATTATCGGAGGCTTCGCCCACTGAGGGTCTTGAGACATATCCCCATGCAAGTAAGAGGGGAGGCTACTGTATAGACTTTTTTGTTGTTTGTCTTGTCCTTGTCAGGCTATGTATATTACATCTTTTGTAGTTGTGCCATAGTTTTTGGATATTCTTGTCTTTTTAAAAGTCTTTTTTCTCTTTTCTTTTCAGTTTTAGATGTTTATATTGCCATATCTTCAAACTCAGATATTCTTTTTTCTCCTGTGTCTAGTCTACTAATGAGCCCATTCAAGGATATCTTTCATTCCTGTTACAGTATTCTTAATCTCTAGCATTTATTTTTGATTCTTAGAATTTCCATCTCATTATCCATCTGTTCTTGCACATTGTCTACTTTTTCCATTAAAGCCCTAAGCACATTAGCCACAGTTTTGTTTTGTTTTGAGAGTATCACATTGTCGCCCTTGGTAGAGTGTCGTGGTGTCATAGCTCGAAGCAACCTCAAACTCCTGGGCTCACATAATTCTCTTGCCTCAGCCTCCCAAGTAACTGGGACTACAAGTGCCCACCACAAAGCTTGGTTATTTTTAGAGACGGGGCTTCACACTTGCTCAGGCTGGTCTTGAACCTGTGAACTTAGGCAATCCACTCTCCTTGGCCTCCCAAATTCTGGGATTACAGGCATGAGCCCCCACACCTGGCCATTAGCCATAGTTTTTAAAAATTCCTGGTCTGATAATTCCAACATTCCTGTCATATCTGACTGTTCTAACAATAGACCTCCAAGCAGCATTCAACATTGTTGACTACTTCCCTTTTGTGGGTGAAATGCTTTTTTCTCTTGATTTCTAAGATACCATATTTTGTTTATTTTTCTCCTTTTCTCTAGCAACTCTTTCAATTCTACATGACTGTGGAGTTTTCCAAGGAATGATCCTTGACCCTCTTTTCTTCTTCACGCTATAGGTACTCCTTCCCAGATGATTTCATAAAAAAAAAAAAAAAAATATATATATATATATATATATACATATATATATATTTTGCTGAACACTCCCCATTTGTTCCTCCAACCTCCAGATTTACAGCTCATGGCCCTCTCAACATTTCCATCTTCATGTATCTTCAAATCTTCCTATCACAATGAATAGCATCTTTATCCACCACTAAAGCTGCTCAAGACAGAAACCTATGTCTTTCTTCACAGTTCTCACTTCTTCATCCTCTATATCCAATCTATCAACTCTACCAGCAAAATTATCTTGAAGCCATACAATTCTCTCCATTTCTCCTACAAAATACTATAGTCAAAGGCAACACAATCTTTCACCAAAAATTGTTGTAACTTCTTACTAATAGGTCACCCTGCTGAAACTTATACCCTCTTTTAATTTGCTCCCTAATTTATTACAATGACAGTGGAATAGTGGGAAAAGCACAGGTTTTAGATCTAGAAAGACCTACCACTAGATCCTCCAAAAAAATTGTGAAAATCTAAACTTCAGTTTTCTTAGCTATAAAATTTGTAAGAACAAACAAAAAAATGCAACTACTTAACTGACTGGATTAACATAAAAATATAATTAATGCAAAGTCACTTAAAGAATAGTCTAAGTCTTAAAAATAAAGTTCCAAGTCTTCCTCCAAAGACCCACAGATTCCAAGCCTAACATACTGATTCACAAATAATCTTTAGGATAAAACACTGCTCTGGCTATCTGGCTACATGGCAAATTTCTTATTTTTACCCTACATTAAGGTAAAACTATTCAAAGGAAAGTTGGAAAAAATGTGAAGTATAGTAGATTCTCCCCTTACCGATGGTTTTGCTTTTAATAGTTTCAGTTACCTGCTGTCAATTGCAGTCTGAAAATATTAGATGTTAAGTTTCAGAAATAAGCAATTCATACATTTTAAACTGCATGCTATTCTAAGTAACATGATAAAATCTCATCTCCTCTGTCCAGCCCAAGATATAAATCATCCCTTTGCCCATCATATCTATGCTGTATAAACTACCCACCCATTAGTTACTTAATAGCCATCTCAGTTAACAGATCAAAACAACACAGTGTACATATACAGGGTTTAGTACCATCTGTAGTTTTCAAGCAACTACTGAGGGTCTTGGAACAGATCCCCTGCAGATAAGGGGAGAACTACTGTACATTTTAATTTTCTTTCATAAACTTATACAGAATATATATTCAAGTACATGCAGCTTAGGTTTTTCATAAAATTGAATAATCTGTTAAACTCCAAAAAGACTTTTAATTATTGACTTAAATAGCTGAAAAATAATTACTATAAAAGCACTGGTTAAAAGTATGTCTTTGGCCAGACATGGTGACTCATGCCTATAATCCTAGTTCCTTGGGAGGTCACAGTGGCGGGATCTTGAGTTTGAGGCCAGCCTGGGCAAGACAGTGGAAACCTTCTTCTCTATAAAAATAAAGAAAATAGCTGGGAATGGTGGCAAGTGCCTACAGGTTCCTGCTACTTGAGAGGCTGAGGGAGAAGGATTACTTAAGGCCAAGAATTTGAGGTTGCAGTGAGATATAATGATGTCACTGCACTACAGCCTGGCCAACAGAATGAGACCCTATCTCCAAACAAAAAGCACATTCATTATTAATGAAATTCATAACTTATGTAATTATTCTGCTTTAATACTTGCTTTTTTCTTTGTTTTTTCAGAGGTTGCTGGGCAAGTTTTCTTAGCAAGTAAAACTTCACAAGTGGCGTTATCTATAAATAAAAACATAATTTAGGACTCTAACCTATCATTAACTGTAAGTCCAGAAGACATGAAAATTCAAATTTGACAAAACAAAACAAAATTTTTAAAAACCCTGATTTTAGTGACTGTGCCTTTATAATAGTTTAAGAAGGAAAACTTAATATACGGAGACTAATCTGACATTCTGTAGATAGGAAACTTTCCCTTTATCTCATATCTCCCCCGTCCTGCTACAGCCCCTTTCCCCTCTTGTCCATGGGCAAGTTTCTTCAAAGAGGTGTCTACAGACCCTAACTTTACTTCCTCTCTTCCTATTTACTATCAAACGCAAAGCAATCCAGTTTCACTCCTCACCAATTATCAGAATAAACCTTTCCTGTCCTACCTCACCGGACCTCAGTACAACAAAGATGAACATCTTCCCTCTCTGGCCTCTTTTTATGGTTCCTCTTTATTCTTGAGTCTTCCCTTTTCCTCATTCTTCAGACTCAATACAAGGCAACAAATATTTATTCAGTGTATGCTACATGCCAATTTTACCTATCATATAATACCACATATTCAACATTTTCTTTATTCTTAATACCATCACCTTGATTTAATGCACTAAAAGATTTTTCTGAGATTTCGATAACTTTTCAATTTCTCTCCCTCAGCAGTCCATTTTTCCTCCTTGTATACTTAAAATGTAAATCTAGTATCATTAGTTCAAAACTCTTCAAAGGCTTTCCATTGCCCTCCAGTGAGGAAACTCAATTTCCTTAATTTAGCATACAAAGTCTTTTCTTTTATGAGATGTCCCTATTGCTTACATATTCCTTATCCTCATTCCAAAGGCTAGTAGAGTTGCCAGATTAAATATAGGATGCCCAGTTAAATCTGAATTTCAAATAAACATGGAATAATATTTTAGTATATCACTTACAATAGTACACGCATGTGCAATATTTGGGATATACTTATATTAAAAAATCACTTTTTCTATCTGAATTAAAATTTAACTGACCATTTTGTATCTTTAATTGCTAAATATGACAATCCTAGTGGCTATATGCTCCTGCCATATGCATTTTCTAAGGTAAAAAGTAGTAAGTGGGTTTAAGAGTTCAGCAAGTGAGAAAACTGGTACCAAAATTTGAAAGTAGGATCCTGGAGTAGGATCAGGGTAAGTCTTACTTGTGATAATTCTCAGTCCTCAATCCTCATTTTACTTAATATTCATAATTTTTGTCATAGCTGGAATCATTCCTTTCTCGAAAAACATACTCCTCTACTGGCTTCTGAAGCACCGTGTTCTCCTGGTTTTCCTACTGCTGTACTAAGTCTCAGTTTCCTTTGCTGGATACTTCTCTTGTTCCCTAATTCTAAATGTTGGAGTTTCCTATTTCCATTCTTTTTATATGTCTTATTTCTATTTATTTTCACTCCCTATGCAATTTCATTTAATTTGATAGCTTTAAAATATCTATATGCTAACTCCAAATATATACTCACAATCCCAACCTCTTCTCTGAACTCCAGATTTCTGCATCACAAATTACCCTCATGGTATCTCTACTTTAAAGCTAACAGCCTCTCAATTTTTTAATATTTTATTGAAGTATACTATATATACAGTAATGACCACAAATCTTATGTGTACATGTATTCATTCATATAACCACCACCTAAATTGAGATATAAAACATTTCCAGAATTTTCCCATGTGTTCTTTCCCAGTTAGCATCCCTTTTACTAGGACTATCACTATTCTGATATCTATCACCCAGAATACTCTCGTCTGTTCTTGAACTTCACATATATGAAATTTTACAGTATACACATGTTTGTGTGTGTATCCTTTGACATAACATTATGTGCATGGGATGACAAATCAAATTTAATATATTCAAACAAAACTTAAAAATTCTCCTAACTTGCTCTGCTCTACAGTGCTTCTATCTCAATAAATAACACCATTCACTTCCTTGTTCAAGTTTAAAATTTAACACTCATCCTTGACTTCTGTTTTTCTCTCCTACTAATATCTAGCCTAATCAGAAAATCCTGGCACATCTGCCTTTAAAATATATTCCAAATCAACCACTGCTGCCACTTGGTCTATGACACCATTATCTGACAACTATAATAGTTTAACAAGGTTTCCTTGCTTAATCTATTCTCCACATGGCAGCCAGTGCAAGAATTCTAAAATATATATCTGAGACTTTAGGATATAGAAAAATAATACCTCTTAGAACCTTACAACCATAGAAATATTGAACATAGAAACAAAGAACCCAAGGGGTCTTGGAAACGTAGTTTCTGCAGCTTAGTTTTCTCCCCTGGAGTGATAGAGACAGAACAGGTGAAAACCATGGTTCCCCAGATAGATTATCTTCCATCTCACTACACATATAAATACCTTAAAGTAGTATTATCCAATGTTATAGACACCAGCCTATGGGGCTATTTAAATAAGTTAATTAAAATGAAATGAAGTTGAAAATTACAAGATTAAATATATATCTGACCATGTTATCCCTCTGCTTTAAGATGATCTAGGCTATATTTCTCAGCATATTTAGAATAAAACCCCTAGTTCTTACCACAGCATACCAGACTCTACTTTGTACCATCTGATTAGCTCTTAGACCACAATTTCAACCATCCATCTCACTCACTCTGCTCTACCCAGAGTAATGTCTTTTCTCTTCTTCAAATATGCTAAGCATATTCCAATTTCATAGATTTTTTACTTGTTGCTTCCTTTGCTTGGCATGCTCTGCCCCCACATTTTCACAGGGCCAACTCTCTGACTGTATTTAGGCTCTGCATAAATGTCATCTCCTCAGAAATCTGATTACCCTATCTAAAATAGCATGCCTAGTCACATTGTCTCTGTTTACCCTGCTTTATTTTCCTTATTTACTGTTATTTGTACCTAATGTTATGCTACATATTTATTTATCTGTTTATTATCTTCTTTTTTCTACTACAACATAAGCTCTGTTAGGACGAGGACTTTGTCATGTTTCTTAGAAACTAAAACAGAGTGTCACATTGTAGGTGCTTAATAAATATCTGCTGAGTGAATGAATTAACAAATGGTGAATTATATGCCTCTAAAATATCCAAGAGAGCAGAAGGCAGGTATATATGAAGGTCTTAGCCTCAGAGTAAATTCTATACCAACAGAAAATTTGGAAACCATGACTATTACAGGACACCTATACTTATCAGGTAGTGGATTAAAAAGAGATTAGATGCTAGCAGCTGGCCTTGAAAAATGCCCACATTTAATGATTAATAACAGTAAATTTAAAAAAGGAGCTTGAGCAAGAGTTGCCTGAGAATTTCTTCGTTTGTCTAGATTACTAGCCTACAGAATCCTTGAGGGCAGGAACACAAATATTTCTCAATTTCTTTTTTCTTTCTTTTTTTTTTGACACAGAGTCTCACTGTGTAGACTCCTGATGCCCTGGGTAGAGTGCCATAGCATCATAGCTCACAGCAACCTCAAACTGTTGGACTTGAGCAATTCTCTTGCCTCAGCCTCCTAAGTAGGTGGGACTACAAGCATCTGCCACTGAGCCCAGACTTGACCTCTTGAGCTTTAAGCAATACACCTGCCTTGGCCTCCCAGAGTGCTAGGATTACAGGTGTGAGCCAATGCACCTAGCCTATTTCTCAATTTCTTAACACTTAGGAAAGAGCTTGGCACGCAACTGGAACACAGTTGGACTTATTGAATTAGGAAATGTTGTCTGGGCATGGTGACTCATGCCTATAGTCCTAAGCTTCACTGGAGGCTGAGGTGGAAGGTTGACTTGAACCCAGGATGTCAAGGTTACAGTGAGTTATGATCAGGCCATTGCAGCCTGGATGACAGTGAGATCTTGTCTCTAACAAAAAAATTTTAAAAAGAAAGAGAAATTTGTAAAAAAAAAAAAAAACCTATAGAGCAAGATACATTTAATTTTTAATTCAATTAACAAATAAAAGAATAAAAAAGCACACCTAATTCCAGAATCACTACCTTTCCTATCCCTACGCTTTATATAACAGATAATATTTTCTATAGCTAAAGTAAAACTTCTCATTGGACAAGACCTAGGAAAAAACATGGTTGTTTTTTGGTGCCCTTGCCACATTCTCTTTATTACCTCTCTCAACGTATTATTCACAGTCCCTTACTCTTTAATCTATAAAACAAATTTTCTCTCTAATTAATTTTTGCCCTCCAGAACAGAAAATACTACTCCTTCCAAGGATCTATACTTTTACAAGTTTAGTTTTTATCACTAGACTAATTTCACTCAGAGCAGAATTTATCTTAATCATTTTTATACCGACAGTTCCTAGTATAATGCTTGGCATTCAGTAAATGCTCATTTAAGATTTCTTTTCTTTTTTTTATAGAGACAGAGTCTCACTTTATTGCCCTCGGTAGAGTGCCGTGGCATTACACAGCTCAAAGCAACCTCCAACTCCTGGGCTTAGGCGATTCTCTTACCTCAGCCTCCTGAGTAGCTGGGACTACAGGCACCCGCCACAATGCCCAGCTATTTTTTTGTTGCAACTTGGCTGGGGCCAGGTTTGAACCCACCAGCCTTGGTATATGGGGCGGGCGACCCACTGAGCCACAGGCGCCACCCTAATTTAAGATTTCTTAAAGTGAAGAAGCATTATGCAAATAAATATGTTTTTCATTCATATAAACATTTACAACCATTAAGAGCAAAAGCAGCATTTCCTCACGTTTACTCTCAAATAGATGCTATAAAACTTGTTGGAAGGAATAAAGAAAAAAGAAAACCAACACATGGCAGAGGTTAATAGGGATGTAAATGTCTTGCTAAATTTACTCTAATAGTGAACTGAATAATAGAGGGTCAATGATGCAAGTCAATTTGCTGATCTCTTTATTTTTCAATTATCACATATAACTACAATGTATTTGTTCCTGTCTGTAATATATATCTTCCTCTCTATAACTGAAACTTATGAGGGCAGGAAAAGTGTACCATTTCCCACTGGTATATGTAATAGTGCCTACTACAGAGTCCATGCTCACTTAATGTTTATTAAATGAATAAATAATGCACGTTGTGGAAATAGTTAAGTCCCACTTTTTAACTTCACATATCTTCATTTCTTAAATACAATCAAGCCAAAAAGGATCCATTTTCCTGAACTACCAATTTTGTTAACACATGCTTCACTGTAGAAAATATAAAGAAATACAGAATCATGAAAATAATTAGTTTCACTACTTATTACCTGATTCTGAATTTGAAGTACACTTTGGTTTTGGAGAAATACTGGGGTCTGATAAAGTCATCCCTCTATAATAAGAACAAAATCTTTCAGTAACTTTTGATAATTTTCAAATAATATTATACTTAAAGACATTTATATATAATTAATTAGCTGTAAAAAAAATGGTTAGAAAAATGTTACCATATCTATATGAAGAAACAGTTTAATAAGAAGGTGATATTTTCTACATTTATCAGGTGAGACAATACGTATAGAGGATGAGGCACAGTGTTTAGAATCAAACAGACCTCAATTTAAACCCTAAATCTGGGCTGGGTGCAGTGGCTCACTCCTACAATCCTAGCACTCTGGGAAGCCAACGCAGGTGGATTGCTTCCAATAAGGTGGATTGCTTGAGCTCAGGAGTTTGAGACCAGCCCAAGGAAGAGAAAGATCCTGTCTCTACTAAAAATAGAAAAAGAACCAGCCAGCTTGGTGGCTCAAGCCTGTAGTTCCAGCTACTCGGGAATCTGAGGCAAGAGGATTGCTTGAGCCCAAGAATCTCAGGTTGCTGTGAGATATGATGATACCATGACAGTCTACCCTGGGCAATGGAGTGAGATTCTGTTTCAAAAAACCAAAACAAATCCCAAATCTGTCATTCACACTTCAGTGGCCTGAAACAAGCTATTTAACCTGTTTTGAGTTTTGGCTGCCTCATTTATGCCAAAGGGACAGCAATCCAATTTCCCAAGATTCTTATGGTAAGAACTCTTGCTAACATGAAAGATAACGTTTTTCTTCTTTTTCTTTTCCCACTTCCACAAATTAGACTGCTTCCAATTGTATCCACATATGGAGGAAAGGAGTGGCTATTACAAGAAGAAAAAAATACCAAAGGATCAAGCTTCACCTTTTGACCACTAAAATGAGATTTCTGAGTCCTGAGCAAGACAATAGAGTTAAAAACCAAATGTGAGAAGCTCCTAGTCTGCTAATTGAACAGCTGAATTCAGTAAGCAGAAAATTTTGTTCTTTGATATTTCCCTTTTAAATAGCTTCTCAGTCTTCTGGCTAAGATGATATTTCCCTTTAAATTCACCCTGTCAAAGTAGTGCTTTCTTGCCTCTGAATAAACTTTCAGGTGGATCCTTTTTACTAATGCTTTTCTACTATTCTCTCATAATACAATAGAACCTCCGTAGCTGACCACCTTCCTACACTTACCACTTCCTTACATTGACTTAATTTTCATAGACTGGACATGCACCAAACATACATACCAGTTCAGTAGGCCTAGTTCCTATGTTGACCATCTTCAAATGCTGACCAGTTTGTTACAGCCCCTTGAGTGTAACAACTTACAGACGTTCTACTATGGTTCTTTTTAGGTAGCAAAAAGCCCAGTGTAATATCATAGCTTCAGACTCTTCTTATTTAATTTGTATTTTTTTTCCTTTTCCCAACTTGGGCTTGATTTATATTTACAACACACAGTGGGGGGAGCAACCATCTTTGGTTTCTTACCTATTTCTTGTTCTTCTCCTTTGCTTATTTAGTAGCTACTCTTTGTGTTCCTCTGGCAGTAGATTAAAGGAAAGGTGTTGAAGAAAGGGACAGAAAAGATCTTTCTTGATCGTGATTGATACCATTATATGACATTGTTACCTTTTGGATATAACAGATAACCAAATGCTGTCTCTTTTAAACAAGGAAGTACTTTGAAGGATTCCTTGGAGATTCTCCTATCACTAGGGCTCTCTCACCTTGTTCCTACTTATGATATCCCCAGCTTTTACATCTGATGATAGAATTCCCAACCTTTTTTTTGCAGTTTTTGACTGGGGCTGGGTTTGAACCTGCCATCTCTGGTATATGGGGCTGGTGCCCTACTCCTTTGAGCCACAGGGGCCGCCCTCCCAGCCTCTTTTGATTGAGGTTATTTTGCCCTTTGCAGGAAGTCATACTGGGCATGTTATCTTTCAAAATGATATATAGCCCCTTTCTGTGAGATCCATGCCTGATCTATATGCATTATACATAAACCTTTGTTATGCCAAACACTGAGAGTATATCTATCTTCCTCTTTACTCTGTCATTCCAAAGCATCTAACAGACTCTTTTGCTTTTAGATTTTCAGGCATAAGTCAGAAACCAAATCCCAAGGGACATATGTTAAACCTTCCAAATGGTTCTCTTGGAGCTTCCCGTCTTGTGTTGCAAAGAGAAGTCTCCTCCCTCTTTGCAAGTGATACCAATAATTCTTATCAAAGAAATAAGTATTATTGGTCTTTTCATCTTTTCGGTGTATTCTTATTGTTTTTTTAAATATGTAGGATATGAGTAACAGGCTAATGCTGGCAGAATTGGGTTTTGATCTCACCTTTCTATATAGATGGTTCTACCCAGAACCATGGGAGTACTTTGGTTTTTATCTAAGAAGCCACTGCCCAAACTCTTAAGATAGGATAATCACATTTAACATTTTTCTATATTCTTTACGTCCCTATTAATGCACATAAGATACAACCACAGAGTTGTTGAATGTCTGTCCCCTCCAAAACTCATGTTGAAACTTAATACACAATTAAGGGGGCCTTTAAGAAGTGATTGGGTCAGGTAGCGCCTATGGCTCAAAGGAGTAGGGCACCAGCCCCATATGCCGGAGGTGGCGGGTTCAAACCCAGCCCTGGCCAAAAAAAAAAAAAGAAGAAGAAGAAGTGATTGGGTCATTAAGGGCTCTGCCCTTATGAATGATGAATGAATTAGTCCACTCATGGATTAATGAAGTAATGAATTAATGGATTATTATAGGAATGGCATTAATGGCTTTATAAGAGCTGAAAAGACACCTGAGATAGCATGCTCAGCCCCCTTGCTATGTGATGCCTCCTACCCTGAGACTCTGCAGAATCCTCATCAGCAAGAAGGTCCTCACCAGATGCAGCCCTTTGACCTCAGACTTCTCATCCTCCATAACCATAAGAAATACATTTATTTTCTTTATAAATTATCTAGTTTCTAGTACTCTGTTATAAGCAACAAAAATGGACTAAGACAGACATAATAATAAAGAAAATACTCAGGATGTAAACAAAGATACGAGGTCAGACAATTAAGTTCAAAAACTCATCCTAGAAAAAATGCTACATACTTCATTGCTGAATGTCACTAGTCACTAGATGGCGCACAGGAGTACTTCAAAAATGACTGTGGTGATACTCAGCAATGAGGTATGTAGCACTTTTTCAATTAAGTTTGTGAACCTGTCATACCTTGTAAGATAACAGCTCAGATAGCCATTCCAGCAAAATGTTCCAAAATTGCTTGGGTGGACTAGGTGCTGGCATCGGTACATAGCATCTCCAAGGGAGTAGTTCAAAAGTGACCATAGTGATATTTAGCAATGAGGTATGTAATACTTTTTCTAGGATGAATTCGTGACCTTAACTATCTAACCTCATAGATCCCTCTACCACTGGACCTTCCAGCCTTTATTAGAAAGAAAAAGGGGACAAAGACTTATGGAACAAGCAGTTAGACAGTGGGAACTGACTTCTCTCTCTCAAGCCCAAAATCTAGAGATGACAATAATAGAAAAGTATTAGAAGAAGTGAAGACAAAGCCAAAAGTTAGTGCCAAACTCCCTCTTTAGAATTCTAGGAGATGTCCACACAAATGAAAACTGAACATTAAAATAAAAACTTGGGAGGTTCAGGCAGAGAGGGGAATCTTAGTTAGCTTTCTTGGGATCCCCTTTATGCCTATACATTGTGATCAAGTTCTTAAGGTTTCATACACCAAAGGCAATGTAGGAATGATCAAAGGTCAAGCCAAAATACCTGGTAGTGGAGTGCTGTGGTGAGGTGACTCTGTCACAAAGATTGCCAAAAGGCAGCCTAATCAAACACATGATAGAGGACTTCAATAAGAATAAAAGAGTTTGGGGGAGCAACAAAAGCTAAGGTGAGAGAAAATCAGCAACGGAGGACCTAGTGTCCTAAATAAGGCCTTGAATTTACCAGCCAATGACTTTATCAGTGGAGCCCAGTCCAAGTTCAGAACCAATCTAGGAACTGGCAGCATAAATCAGTAAAAATTTAGGCAGCTTATGGATCCCACATACCCTCAGGGTGCAATCTCATCCTTCCCTCACCCTTGCTACAAGGTCTGTTCCTATGCCTATACACCTCTAGCATGACTATTTGCCCAGCTGTAATGTTTCTGAGAGTGAAAGGATGCTCTACTAAGAATTATGTCAGAACAGCACAGATTTACTCAGACTGTCCCAAGCAAATCAAAAGGCATGATCACCTACCTACATGCCATTCTCTGGAAAACGGAAAGGGAGAAAACTTAGCATTCACCCAAATGGGACTGGAAAAAACTGAATGATAGTTAAGTTTAACTCATCATTTCCAAGCTAAATATAAGAAAGGGTGATGAGGGCCTATGAGAAGTTTAGACCGGTTATTTTTGTAAAAAATAAAACTATATTTTCTTCACATGTACAAGTGGTAGGTTAACATTTTAAAGAATGGACAGCATTTAGGGGAGATAGGAAACAGGATCAGATACACATAATAAGTGTTCTATTATATTTGCTTCATTTCAATATATGGGAACAACAATGTAAATAAAATTCCTTTTCTCCATTAGCTATTACCCATGTTTCCCCCAAATAAGACACTGTCTTATATTTATTTTTTCTCAAGAAGACACTCTAGGGCTTATTTTCAGGGGATGTCTTATTTTTATTAAGTATAATACAACAATCTACATTTATTCAAATATAGTTAAGTCATCTTCTTCTGGAACCTGACAGGGTGAGCCAACCTTGTTGGTGGGGCTGACGCTAGTGATGCATGAACTCCTTTCCCCTAGCCATTCACACGTGCACAATAGGATGCCTGCAATGGCGGTTACCACACATGCACCAGTGCAAGTGCGAACGGCTCAGAGAAAGAAGCTGTGGCAGATAAAAGGTATTCCAGTCTTCCTTACTGCTCTGCACCTAAATGCATGGAGCATTACTAGGTCCTATTATCGGGGTAGGGCTTATATTTAACAAATACATAGAAATCCTGCTAGGGCTTATTTTGGGGGGTAGGTCTTATTTTTGGAGAAACACAGTATGTCAAAGTCGTAGGGTTTTAACTTTGTGAAAGTGCTACTTAATTAAAGAGAATGTAAAATGTCTGATGGGTGGAGAACCTGCAATCTTAAGGAAACTTGTGACCATTGTGGTCTGTAAGTGTGGCCTTTTGACTGAATCCAAATTTCACACAACAAATCCTTTTGTTGTTAATAAAAGGAATACAGCAGAGAAACATGAAGGTTTTCTTGCCTCCTGTGATGCTTAATATAGAATGATCTTGAAATCAGAAGGCTGCAGGGTCCCCGGAGATAACTGTGCACAATCTAATATTGTTATTATCCAAATATCACTTCTTCCTTCTTAACTATATATTACATTGCAAATTGTGGAAGGGATTTTTTTTTAAGTGAGTGTATTGTCATTTCTGGGCTTTAATCATTTACCTATACAATTTTTCCACTCATTCACTGAAGAACAATTCACCCAAAGAGTACAGTTAGTAGATTTCTTTTCCTTCAGAAATTTCTTGCCATTCAGATACAAGCAACATATTTAATAAAAAGGCATCACATTAGGGTTATTTACTTATCACTCTCCATACATTTCCAAGGAGACAACTTATGCCTTCAGCCTAGGACCTTTTCCTTGCTCTCCAAGTTGGGACCTCTAACTGCTTGCTGGACATCTCCACTTCAAAGTGGTATAGGTATTTTAGTGTCATCCCAACTCTCTCGTGTTTTTCAATTATGTTTTCTCACCTAGTGAATATGTTATCGGTCATCTAGTTTGCTAAGTGGGAGGGTTGAGGGCCAACTTGGATTCCGTCTTCTTCAAATCAGTCAGTAACTGATTTGAACAACTGACTATCCATCCTTAATTGTTCTCATAGTTTTCCTTTCTGCTACCACTGCTTTTGAAGTTCAGATCTTCATCCTGCCCCCTTGGAATGGTATGGTAGTTACCCCTTCAATTCAAACATTCCTTCTAATTCATCTTTTTCTTTTCTCCAAGAGTGATTGCTCTAAGACAGATACCTAATCATGTACATCTCTGTGAAGAAGGGTAATAGGTAAGAATTTTGATTGAGTAATACAAAAGTTCCACAAAAATCTACACACAAAAATACGTTAAGGCTGGGCACAGTGGTTCACACCTGTGATCCTAGCACTTTGGGAGGTCAAGGCAGGAGGACTGCTTGAGGCCAGGAGTTTGAGACCTGCCTAAGCAAAGAAAAATTAGCCAGATATGGTGGTGCACACCTGTAGTCCCAGCTACTCAGGAAACTGAGGTAGGAAGATCGCTCAAGCCTAGGAGTTGGAGGTTACAATGAGTGATGATGACATCACTGTACTCTACTTGGGTGACAAAGCAAAATCCTGTCTCAAACAACAACAAAAAGGATATCAATCCTCATCCCCACACTTCCATCAGCACAAAAAACGTACATTTTAGACTCCCACCAGAGAAGACAATATTGTACTGTTTGCTATGTAATTCTGGCAAAGATCCTAGTTATAAGACAGTAAGAGCCATACGTGATTATTTTTTAGAAAATGAAATCTATCAAATAGCTGTAGACTTCTTCCTTGTATCCTAGATAGCTCAGAGCTAAAAACCTTTAACCTGGCTCAAGGTTAAAGCATTTTATTCCTAACTCTTCTGGCTTATTTTTTTCTAATTCCCTTTCCTTTTATCTGCATCTCCTATTTAAAATCATATTTCCTTGGTTTCCTTTTTTACAACTTTACTGAAATATAATTCACATACTATAGACTTTACCCATTTAAATTCTATAATTTAAATTCTATAATTCAATGGTTTTTATTACATATAAAGTTGTACAACCATCATCACAACCAATTTTAGAGCATTTTCATCCCCCCAAAGGATACCATGTACCTGTTAGCAGCTAATCTCCATTTCTTTTCAAGCCTCTCAGCTTTACGCAATCACTAATCTGTTTTCTACCTTTATAAATTTGTGTATTATAAACATTTCATATGAATGGAATCAGAAAATACATGGCATTTTCTGACTGGCTTCTTTCACTTATCATGTTTGCAGGGTTCATCCATTTTGGAGCCTATACTAATGTTATATTTCCTTTATTCATGAATAATGTTACATTGTATGGCTACACCACCTTTTATTTATCCATTCATCAGTAGATGGACGTTTGGGCTGTTTTCACTTTTTTCCTATTATGAATAAGGCTGTCAACATTTACGTAGCAGTTTTTGCCTATGTTTATGTTTTTATTTCTCTCAGTTGTATATACCTAGGAATAGACTGATGGGTAAAACGTGTTTACCATTTTGAGGAACTGCCAAACTAAAGGAAACATGACTATTTAAAATTCCCACCAGTGAGCCATAACTGTTCCAATTTCTTCACATTCAAGCTAACGTTTTTTATCTGTCTTTGATTATACCCATCCTAGTGGGTATGAAGTAGTAGCTCATTGTTTTAATTTGCCTTTTATCTTTTATTAACCATTGGGGAAATGTCTTTTCAGATCCTTTGCCTATTTTTAAACTGGATTATTTGTCCTTTCACTGTTGAGCTGTAAGAGCTCTTTTTACATTTTAGACATAAGTCCCATTTCAGATATATGATCTGCAAATAGTTTCTCCCATTCTATGGAAGCCTTTTCACTTTCTTAATGGTGTCTCCTAACTTTGTTTTTAAACTTGCATAAATGTTCTATAAATTCCTTCAAATAGTGTGAGGGTTAAGGTGTTTTTAAAAATTCGTTATATGCTATAGTTCTACAGAAAATCTTTCAGAGGCCCTTATCACATTTAGGATAAAATAAAATTCTAAGCCCTCATGATCCAGACTATTGGCTACATCCTTGAACTTAGATTCTGTATCTCTCATATATACCCTATTATTCAATCCATATGCTCCAAATTAAATTCCTCTCCAGTAATATATTTCTCCTTAGTCTTCTCCATCTTACTAAATGGCAACACCATTCTTTTTTGTTAAAGAATCTCAAAAACAAGAGGTACTGGCATCATTATTTAAAAATATCCATTAATACAAAGTTGCTTGAAATAAATACTAAAAGATACAGTGTTTTTAGAAACATTATATGAATAAACTATAGCCATTAGCTCCCAAGGGCCAGCAAAGGTCAATCTGTCCTCAATCTTTTACAGAGTTACAAGTAATCAGTGCATATGTAGTGGAAAATCCTAATCCACTAGGGAATCCTGTACATGGAGAGCAGTAACTTTTTGGTAATTCACAAAGAACAAAAATTATTTCAGACAAAGTGAGACTCTGTCTCTAAAAAATTAAAAAAAAAATTAGATTAGAAGCCTAATGGAGTTTAGCAACATGGTACAATCATTTGTGATCCTCAAGTGTTAATTAATTTCCCCATAATATTGCATTTCATGTGGTATAAATTTAAAACAATGAAAAAGTAACTTATAGCCTTCTTACTTTAAGGAAGAAAGAGAAATAATTTTTGCAATTCTGCAGGGACTAGAATAAAATGTCAATCTTAACAAACTAGCAGGAAACAAGACTTAAAGGAAACCAAGGAAGGAAAAAGTAGGATTAAAGTTATTGAAATCAGGTCTGGTACAGGGGCTCACATCTGTTACTCCGGGAGGCTGAGGCAGGTGGATTACTTGAGCTTAGGAGTTCCAGACCAGCCCGAGCAAAAGTGAGACCCTGCCTCTATTAAAAATAGAGAAACGAGCCGAGCATGGTGGTGAATGCCTATAGTCCCAGCTACTTAGGAGGCTGTGGCAGGATGATGGCTTGTGTCCAAGAGTTGAAGTTGCTGTGAGCTACAATGATGCCTCAGCACTCTACTCAGGGTGACAGAGTGAGACTCTGTCTAAAAATAAATAAAGAGATAGATAGATAAAGTTATTAAAATCAGTACATTAAGGTTAACATCCAAATTTGCATTGGTATTAAGACCAAAGTAAATTCATAAAATGTTTGACAAAATTCTACAGAATGAAGCTTAGATATATTAAAATATAAAAATACAAAAATAAATCAGAAGAGTTTCATAAAATCTTATTTTATAGATCTACTATTAAGTTAAAATGGTGGAATCAAACATAAAAAGAAAACCAAAAAAACCTGTTGAATCAGCCTTGAATGCCTTCTCTCACATCCCACCATTCAGTACATCAACAGATACTGTTACTTCTAATTTCACAATATTTTCAAAACCACATCTCACTACCTCTACTCTTATCATTCTGATTCATACTCCAATATTTTTTGCCTATTAAGACAATAGTCTCCTAACTATAATCATTCTATTTCCTTCTTCCCCTACTTTCTTGCCTATTCTCATCATGCAGCCAGGGTGATTCCACTGAAACCTAAGTCATTCATTTTTCAAAGGCCTCCCAACTCACCTACCTTGGTCTACAATGCTTTTGTAGGTCCATAATGCGTCCTCAAACTACGGCCCACGAGCCACATGCAGCCCGCCTAGGGCATTTATCTGGCCCGCCAGGTGTTTTTGCCGCCACTGCCTATCCTGCTTAGCAGTCAACTGGTCCAGGGGCCCGCAGTCCAGCCCTCCAATGCTCTGAGGGACAGTGAACTGGCCACCTGTTTAAAAAGTTTGAGGACCCCTGCTTTATATGGTATGGCTTCCTGCTTCTTCTCTCACTTCATCTCCTACCTCTCTCCATTCCAGAGGTACAGGACTTCTTGCCTCATGGCCTTTCTCTAGCTATTCCTTCTACCTGAAACAATGAGCCACATAGCTTGTTCTACGTATTTCTTTAGGTTCTGCTCAAATACTATCTTTCAATGATGACGTCCCTAACCAAATGTATAAAAGAGAAAATCTCCATATCAGTATTCCCTAGGTTCCACCTTGCTTTATATTTCTCCACTGCATTCATTAATATATGACACAGTATAAATTTCATATTTATTTGTTTATTGTCCATTTCCTCCAACTAGAATGTGGACAATGTCAGGGTAGAGATTTTATTTTCAATCAACCTGTTCACTACCATATTTCTAGCAATAACAGTCTTGAGACATAGTGATTCCTCAACAAATACTGAATTAATGAACACCTGATTGTTGACTCACAATCATACTTGCCATATAACTATTAATAACTATTAGAATATAAGATTCTAAAAAGCACAATAACTTTAAAATTTTAGTTCTTACTTTTTTTTATGGAACTTCTGATAATCTTCTGAAGAGGTATCTAAGAGGAGAAATTTTAAAACTCAGTTAGAAATACAATTCAATGACAAACTAGGGGCTAAAATTACTCTAGGTGAAAATAAATATTTCTCCCAATACATGGTGACAGTGCAGTTTATTTTTATAGTTTTTTTTTTTTTTTGAGACAGAGTCTCACTCTGTCACCCTGGGTAGAGTGCCAGTGGCGTCCTACCTCACAGCAACCTCAAAATCTTGCACTCAAGTGATCCTCTGGCCTCAGCCTCCTGAATAGCTGGCTCTACTGGGGCTTGCCACAACACCCAGCTAATATTTCCATCTTTAGTAGAGACAGTGTCTCCCTCTTGCTCAGGCTGGTCTTGAACTCCTGAGCTCAAGTGATCCTCCCACCTCAGCTTCCCAGAGCAGTAGGATTACCAGCGTGGGCCACCACACCTGGCCCATACTTTTATTTTATATATATATATATATTTTTTTTTGAGACGGAGCCTCAAGCTATCACCCTGGGTAGAGTGCCATGGCATCACAGCTCATAGCAACCTCCAACTCCTGGGCTCAAGCCAGTCTCCTGCCTCCGCCTCCCAAGTAGCTGGGACCACAGGCGCCCGCCA